>LTAE01001170.1:0-30603 GCA_001647135.1 Pontederia paniculata | reverse complement strand
GTCCATTCATCAATCATCGAGCAACCTCCTCGGTTTAGTCTTTTGCTCTGGTCGTCCTTTCCTCATCTCTGATCGACCGGTCTACCTCTGATCCCTCCATGTATCATTCAGCTCCTTCATATGCACTCCCTCTGATACTGGTCGACCTCTTCATATTTTTGGTCGATCGTTTATGCTTCTGCTCCCCTTCACATATACTCTCCCTCTGATACTGGCCGACCACTTCATATACTTAGGACGCCCACTGCACACATATAGTTCTTCTGATATGATTACGCGTGCACTGGTCGTCCATTCCTTTAGCTCAGGTCGACCACTATTCTGAAATTGAATATGTCATGTTACATAAATCAGCTCAACAAGTTCATTAGTACAAACTGAGTTCACTTATAAATTTGTGATCGTTCAAAACATTCTCGGGATCTATTCAATAAGTTATTGATTTTCAATTTTAATTACGCATCTAATATCTTGAAATTATTTTTATTATGCACAAAAATGATCTTACATGATTTTCTCTTCCAATATGTTTTCATCTTTTTTTTAATTTCATATGATCACCAGGAAGAAATGTTAGCCAATATTTTTATCTCATATTTCATTTTGAGTTTTTTTTTAATTCAAATTTAATTTTCTCTCTCCAAATGATCACTGATAAAAATGGTAAACTGTAGTTTTTTTTATTAGATCATATCTTACCGATAATGAATATATTAATTATATTGATAGGAAAGCAATATGCTAATAATTAGTCAGCATATAATTTTTTATTAAATAATATTATAAATAAATAAATCAAAATTAGATTCCACTAAAATTGATCCCAAACTATTAAAAATTCAAATTTATATCATAAATTTGTTTAAAGTCTAAAATTTAAAATTCGAGAAAAAATATCATTACTTTGATTGTAAATATTTTTTTTTTAATTTGGGATTTTTAATCTCATGTTTTTTAAAGAAAATCTGATATTCTTTTTTCAAACTTCGAGTAATTTTAGGATTAAGTGAAATCCAGTTTTTATTCAATTTCGAATCCAATATTATATTTGTAATTTAAAAAATATCTATCATTTTATTTTGGCTATGATTAACTTTTTAATTTCATATTTTAAACAATTTTCATTTTGAGTTTTTCTTTATTTTAACCATGGATAATTTTTAAATTTTATATTAAAAAATAATACCACGGGGAATAAGATATTTGGTTTAAATATATTGTGATGTATATATTTGAAAATAAAATAAATAACATAATACACAAGGAGAATAAGATATTTGGTTAATATATTATGCGATGTATATATATGAAAATAAACATGTTATCTTTATTAATTTCTACACTTAAACAATACTTTATTATAATGACTAAGAAGTATTAGCATTGTAAATTATATTTCCATATTTAACAATAATTTATATTTTATATTTCAAAAAATATAGCTAGATAATTAAATAATTTTATCTATAAATTAATTATTTAATTGATATGGTCTGCGCATCGCGCGGGCATCCCTGCGGAGACGGTAGTTGCCAACCCGAATTCCGACCCCGCAAAAAAGACCTCCATTATTCCGGAGCGGGACCCAAACTCCCAGGAACCCGCGGCCTGATGGGTGACCGGTTGGGTGGGTCTTAGCCGGGTGCGGTTTGTGATAGGACATGTATATAAAAGTAAAGGTGGTGACGGGTATCTGCTTTTGTTCTTATTTAATAAGGTTTCCAAAACTGTCGGGGTCCCAAGTCTCATAACTTGTCCCCTTTTTTCCGTTTTGTTTCTAATATTATTAGTATTATTAATAGTTTAATTAATAATTAAGAGTTTGTGGAGTCATCATCGTCGATTTGCCTCTCAATCGTAAATAATGCATATTTGGATGTGCTCACCGTACATGGTATGCGTACCACATGCATTGTCTTGCATAAACATTTTGTTTATAAATAATGTAAATAATTATTTAAGCATACATATGTCCATTTATTAAATGACTTTGATCGAATTAGGGCCTATTTTGTCCAAAAATTAAAACCAACCTCTTTTATTGGAAAGTCGACTGTCCTTTCGTCAATTTAATTTATAAGCCAAATAATAATTAAATTAAACTCATCATCTTCATTTTTTCAATTTAATTTATAACACCACCATCTATTATCGAGTTGTTGTCGATTAATATGAAAAAATAAGTTTTCTTCTTAACGTAGTCAAGAGGTCATTGATGATGCACAAAAAATAATTTAAATTATAGTTATCATTTTTAAGTTTAACAATTTTATAAATGCTATTAAACTTATATATCTATTTTTCTTATATAATTTGTTACAACTTCATTTATTAGGTATACCAAGAGACTTCCAAGTTATAAGTAAATAAATATATCGAACAAAATAAAAGAACAATGCATAAGATCACTTAGCAAACATTTGATACATAAGGTATTTGATACACTAATTAAAATATTTGTCCAACACTCCCATTATGATTTTGCCTCCCTTATAAGTTATAATTTAAAATAAATATTTTTTTAGTCATTACTATAATTGAAATACTTTTTAGTTGTTATCTATTTTATACTATTTTTCATTTTCTAGCAAATTATGAAGTAAATTTGATTTTTTTATTTATATATAAATTAATTATTGAATAAGTCAAAGTCTTTTACTCTGTCTTAAAAATACAACAATTATGTGATATGTTTTCCTTATGATTTATCTAGCTTTTGATTTTTTTTAAAGATCAAAATAGTAATTATAGTTGAAATTTCTTAATTGCTCAAAGAGACATTGTAACAACCAAAAATTTTAATTAATTCAGAATAATCTTAACTGATTTAATTTAGAGTTTTTATATTTAATAACAGAGTCGTAGTTATGTGAAACTCTAAAAAATTCTTATAAATAGATGCCAAAATAAATAAATCCTCTTTTCTCTCTTTTGAAGAAACCTTAGCCATCATATTTAATAACAGATTCGTAGTTATGTGAAACTCTAAAAAATTCTTATAAATAGATGCCAAAATAAATAAACCCTCTTTTCTCTCTTTTGAAGAAACCTTAGCCATCGAGCAGAGTCTCTCCTCTTCTCTCTTCTTCTCTCCCTAAGGTGCAAAGGTAAGAAGTTATATCTCTCTCTTGTAGTTTTTCCCCCTCTCTTCTTATCTTCTCTTCCCTAAGGAGCACATTAAAAAGAATGACATCGCATATCGCAAGAGTACGAAAACGAGGATGAGTAGATCGCAAGGAACAAGTGAAAGAAACACCCAAACACAAATAAGTAGGTAATTAAGAGAATCAAATATATGATTTATCATATCTATAAGACTACATAACAAAATATTATGAATTAAAATGATGATTTTGCATGCTAAATTTGCTCTAAATACATAAGGGGATACCATAATTCCTCTTATCTAATGGTTGTAATATAGATAATGAATTATGATAACTCTAATTGCTAAGCATAAAAGATTATGAATTTATAAGAATGTTTATGGTTTATGCAAAGATAGCAACATATTGTCACTCTGTTTGGGTCTCGTAGCTTTTTTTCGATGTTATTTTGACTAGGCTATTATTCAAAATTAGTGTATAATATATCAAAATGTAGGCTTTGAAGTCTAGTTTGCATGACAATTGATTTCATCTTAATCTAAGTTATATTGTGAAAGTTATGATTGAAATATCAGGACATTGTCAATCTATCAAGAACTATATTTTGATTGTTTTGTAAAATACATAGTAAATTAGAAAAATGCGATCATGAATTAATATTTAAGATGATAGATGCATTATATAGCTTTAATAGTTTTATATGATTTTGGATGGTATAAATGGAGTTATGAGTTTTAGATGGATAATGTGTCAAGTTGTGATATAGGCTGATATTGATATTGTCCTATGATATGTGCTTAAATGCTATGTCATTGATTTCATTTTCGTTAAGAAATCAAGTGAACAACTAAGTCATATTTGTGAAGATATATTTCACGAGTTATGAAAGATGTTTTAATTTCTCAATGAATTCCTATATTTATTAATCATTTTCTTTCTCTCTCTCTCTTTATATATATATATATATAATAATAATAATAATAATAATAATAATAATGATAATTTCATTAGATGAATGATTGATGTATGAGATGCACAAAATCTATATTTTCATGATAAATATTTAAAAAAGATATTGCAAAAGATTGAATTGATCTATGATGATATGATTTGATTATAAGTGAATTGATCTCTCGTCGTGGGGGAATCGAGTTTCTTGAGAAATACTTGAAAAATGGTTCCTTTAGGGGTCAATTAGGTTTCTTCGGGAGAAATTGTTTAATTGGACTCTCGAAGACAATTGTATAATGAATTTTGAAAGCCTAGCCGATCTTAACAGCCACAAGGCAAAAATTAATTACCTTCATGATTGTTAATGACTCACTATGACTAATTTCTTTAATCAAATAACTTATGACAACAATTAGTCCAAAGAGTAAATGGGTTCCTAAGCAAAAAAATATAATTGGGCTTGAACCTATCGACGGAGAATAATGGACATTGTACCAACAATGCAATTGAAGTTATTGTAATTGAATAATAAAAAATATTGAGAAGAAATAAATAGAGAAATGAAAAGTCTAATAGAAGAAGCGGATGAAGATGATAATTATGGATATTATTTTCAGTTTATTATCATGTCTTTTATATATGATTAATTTTTTATTTCTTTTATATATTGGGGTTCGTCGCTAATGGGAGAATTGTCTCTCTTATTTTTTTTATCGTACAAGCGATGAATGCAACTGATAAGTGATAGCACTGATGGTGATAGCGTTGTTCGTGACATTGGTGGTTTGCACATGTTTAGAAGTCTAATCTTCATTTGTATTTCAATCTTCCTATGGAGTTGCTGAATTGTTATTAGTCATTTTTATTATTATTAAACAATGAAATGAAATAATATTATTATGGAGTTTAATTTGAAAGGTTATAGCTTTCACATTGTTCTATTTTATGATGCGTTCATATTGTTGATTAATATTTTAGTCAAATATAAAGTCAATAAGAATATCATAGAGTCTTCAAATTTATATTCTACCATGTGGCGAGGTGTTAGTTTGAAAGTATTACATATGTTTATTGCTATTAGATATGAATAATTTAAAAAAAAAATTTCTTTCTAAAGATATATTTGATATTTGGACCTTATACTAGTGCCTAAACTCTTAACACAATTTACTTTTATTCTGGTTAATAATTAAAATCAAAATTTGGCATCAAACATTTGCCAACTTCTTTTATCGGTGTCAGCCATGTATCCATATGACTAATAAGTGAGTAATAACTCATAACTAATTTAATTCAAAAAAGTAAAAGTTTAAACCTCACCCAATCATATGACTTCATAAATCAATCATGACTTTTTTTTTCCTTCAAATTTAATTTTCTAGCCACAAAATGATGATTTCTTAGGAGGTTGACATAAAAGATTGTTCTTTCAAGTGAACATATACATACTTATATCTATATATATATTCACTAATCATCACATCGATCAGTCCTGGATGAAGCAATTTATATAAATTTTTTCTTTCGTATTATGAAAGATATTATTATTTTAATAAACAATAATAACAATGAATACCTTTGATTTGCATTAGCAAACCAATGAGCCATGGACGACTATGGTATAAAATATTAAGTTTTAAATATTTCATTTGGCTTAAAGGAGCATTTTGTGTTAACCTTATATTTGCTTAATTAACGAAGTTGCATTATTAATATTCATGAAAGAGAGATATTTGAACTTGGACAACATAATGCTGACATTTCATTGACACATTGTAATCCATTTGATTCGTGACTATAAAACAATATTTTCCTTTATAGAAGTGTTTATATAAAAATAATTCAATTCATTTTCTTAAGATGATTGTTATGAGCAGGTATTATGTAACACTCCAGTATTGTTCAAAAGAAAAGAGAAATGTTGGAGAGATCATGTCTGATTCGAATGAGAGTCTTGCATCTAAGAGATAGATTCCTAGTTATTTTAGAGTTCAAGTTTGATTTATTCCAAAGTTATCTAAAATCCTATATTCCTTTAACTAAATTCAAATGCCATGAAATTATTTTAGAGTCCTAGTTATTTTAGAGTTCAAGTTTTATTTATTCGAAAGTTATCTAAAATCCTATATTCCTTTAAATAAGTTCAAAGCCATGAAGTTATTTTTTCAATGACCATTATTTCTTCCTCGACCATCACAAAAATGTTCTATTCTCTAATCTCATTTCGTGAAATTGAAGAAAACATCATGCATTGATATCACATCGGGAAGGATGTCAACCAAAGAGAAATGACATTGAACATTCTGAAATACGACGTTCAAATTAGATTGATGATCAATACATGCTTAATCATATTTCTCTTAAATATGAAATTATTATATATATGAAGAATGTTAGAGTTTCTATTTGATCAATTACTTATGATGGTTTAGTCTAATTGCATCTGTTTTCTAATATGCAATTAGCTTTAGATTTTTATCGTAGTTTGAATTTGTTTTTGTGGAGTTCTATATACTAGTGTTTTAATCACTTGACTTGATGGCTAGTGCTAGCAATGTTGCACTCCATGATGACGATTGACATGACCTACATTGTTTAGAACATAGATTGCTATTGATCAGGACAATCTCTCGCGTCATTTGAACCATGCCCCACATATCATGCTTATTGGATCAATTTTTTAATACAAGATTCATGTTGATCAGAATGCACGTTTGTCTCATGGATATGAACTTGCATCTAGACCCAACATCGCTCGTAGTCGATAGGTCTCTCACGACATGGTTATTTCCAAGGTTCATCTAGTTGAAGAAAAACATGATGCATTGAGATCACATTGGGAAGGATGTCAACCAAAGAGAAATGACATTGAACATTATGAAATGCGACGTTCGAATTAGATTGATGATCAATATATGCTTAATCATATTTCTCTTAAATATGAAATTATTATATATATGAAGAATGTTAAAGTTCCTGTTTTGATTCATTACTTATGATGGTTTAGTGTAATTGCATCTGTTTTCTAATATGCAATTAGCTTTAGATTTTTATCGTAGTTTGGATTTGTTTTTGTGGAGTTCTATATACTAGTGTTTTAATAACTTGACTCGATGGCTAGTGCTAGCAATGTTTCACTATGTGATGACTATTGACATGACCTACATTGTTTAGAACATAGATTGCTATTGATCAGGACAATCTCTCGCGTCATTTGAACCATGCCCCACATATCATGCTTATTGGATCAATTTTTTAATACAAGATTCATGTTGATCAGAATGCACGTTTGTCTCATGGATATGAACTTGCATCTAGACCCAACATCGCTCGTAGTCGATAGGTCTCTCACGACATGGTTATTTCCAAGGTTCATCTAGTTGAAGAAAAACATGATGCATTGAGATCACATTGGGAAGGATGTCAACCAAAGAGAAATGACATTGAACATTATGAAATGCGACGTTCGAATTAGATTGATGATCAATATATGCTTAATCATATTTCTCTTAAATATGAAATTATTATATATATGAAGAATGTTAAAGTTCCTGTTTTGATTCATTACTTATGATGGTTTAGTGTAATTGCATCTGTTTTCTAATATGCAATTAGCTTTAGATTTTTATCGTAGTTTGGATTTGTTTTTGTGGAGTTCTATATACTAGTGTTTTAATAACTTGACTCGATGGCTAGTGCTAGCAATGTTTCACTATGTGATGACTATTGACATGACCTACATTGTTTAGAACATAGATTGCTATTGATCATGACAATCTCTCGCGTCATTTGAATCACGCCCCATGTTTCATGCTTATTGGATCAATTTTTTAAGACATGATTCGTGTTGATCAGAATGCACATTCGTCTCCTGGATATGAACTTGCATCTAGACCCAACATCGCTCATAATTGAGAGGTCTCTCACAATATGGTTATTTCCAAGGTTCATCTAGTTGAAGACTGGAATATGTTTCATTGATTTATTATAGGTCGTTATATCTATTGCAATACTTGTTTATGATAAAATCTTAAGATGCAAGTATTTTTTTCCTTGTTGTTTAAATTATTGGATATATTCAAGATTATTTGGGTAAAGATAATGATCTTGAATAAGATAGGCAAATCAAAATTGAGGTATTCATGTATCGATTTTTAAAAGTAATTGCATAGTATTGTTATCATCATATTATTTTGAGACTAGTAGTGTACATATCATATCGAAGAAGATTCACATGCATTCCCCCTATTTGTAGGCATTGCCATTTTTTTTGCACCTTCACTAACCTTTTGTATTAACAAATATGAAAGCTCTTAAGTGCTACTTAGTACAACAAAGTCATTCCAAAGCGAGTAATGAGAAGTGAAAGTTAAAGACAATAACACATTAAAAAAATGAGTATAGCATTAAAATCATAGCATAACATTTAAAGAAAGCGAAACAATATATGTAAAGCGTTGAAATCAAAGTGGAATGAAATGTGATTATTGATTGTGTTGACATTGAAATTATTCTTTATTATTTGATTATTTTGTAAAGATAACATACCTCATTAACATAAAATTAAAATGTTATTGTATTGCCCTTTTGCATGTCATATATTATTTTATCATAAATTTTTATACCTATGCAATAATTATATCTTACATATTGAACATTATATATCAAGAGAATGTCTCTCTTATACTGATTTCTACAAAGATAATGTGATTATGCCATGGATGATAATGGATGTTAATGATGAGATTAGTTGCACATAGTTTAACTAGATGTTACTAAATTTTGTTTAAAAAAAATTATTAGTTATAATAAAGTGAGTTATTGTTTAGTTTTGTCTTACCTATATATATTATTAACTTGAATTTTAAATAAAATATTTAAAAGAATATTTAGATGTACTATCGAGATCAAAAGTAATGAAAAATAATCTAAATATTACACATATATATATATATATATATATATATATATATATTATGCTCGTGTTCTTTTATATGAAAATATTAAGAATAAAAGATATGAAAACTTTCTGTTCAAACTCAAATGGTCTTTAACATACGAATTAGTTTCATTATGTCATATTATTTTGCTTAACACATCGTGGCTCAAGATATTTCATTATTATTTTAATGACTTCATCCATATCCAGAACGGATAATATTGAATTATTTCAATTAAGTTTGAATTCTAAAGATAATCATAGTGTTCATTGGTGGAGTCAAACTCGATTAAATTTGGATGGACCTAATTTTGTTGGATTGATCATAACGAGATTATTGGATGTGATTCATTTGGATGAGTTGCGCCATTTGATTTTTTTATAATATTTAATATTAAAAAAAACAAATCATCTTTAAAACTATTAATATTTTTTATTTAAATACATTTTGTTTTCATATCAATTAAACTTTCAAATGTACTAAATTAGAAAAAAAATAAAAAAACAATCGAATTAGCGAGTTGGATCAAACAGATTTAAAAAAAAATCATAATGATCTAAACTTTATTCCGATTGATTTGAGTCCGACCCAAATGATACGATCTCGTCCACTCGACTCGATTAAGACGCTATTATTTCCACCGGTGGGTGATCGGCACCACCTCCACAAATAATTAGTGCTCCAAATCGCCATTTTTTAACTCCCCCACTCGTCTTCAAATCCGCTTCCTTTAATTCTATTTCCATTTTTTGTTTACATATAAAGTAGTATTAGTACGAACTTTATTATATAATATATATAATTTCTTCCCTTTTAAAAAAGATCCGCTTTTTTTTTCCCTTCTCTCTCTCCACCTTTTTCTTCCCCCATTTCCTACGAGCTCCACTTCTATCGATCGATCGATTCCGCTGGGCGCCCTGTCTACGGATCGCTTCGCTCCCAATTGTCCCTTTATTGCGTCGGATTTCTAGGGTTCCTGTAGGTTCGGAGAGCGGACGAGGGGGATCTGGAATTCGTCGGTGTTGATCGCTGCGGTCGCCGGAGAAGGCCTCCGCCGGGGACCGTAGGGACGAAAAATTGAGCTCCGTGAGCGGTTGCTGTTCCCTTTTTGTTGTGCTATTTTCGGGGGGATCCGACGGCCGCTGGCTGGATCAATGGCGTGCGCGCTCAATCTCTCTTGGTCCCGTGGGTTGTGAGAGGCGACGGCCGGCCGTTTATGAGGGTTTGGTGTCACGGAGGACGAGGAGGAGTTGTGGCTTCACCATGTATTTCGCCAAGCTCGATGATTCTCCGATGTTCCGGAAGCAGGTGCGGCGTCCTTGAACTAAATTTTACTTCCTGTTCCTGCTGTGCATGCTTCCTTTTACAATGAACAAAAATGTGAAGAGATTCTTCAAATGTACCTACTGTGCTTGAAGAAAGATCGAACATTCGTTTTGGAGATTAGGATCAAACAACTTTTGGCATTGTCAAGCTCTATGTATAGGTTTTTTGTGCTAGGTTGATTTTTCCAGCGCAAGTAATGAGATTTGAACTTACTGTATATTGGATTTAGATGAGTGCGTTTTAAATGTATGTCCTTTTTCATGAACAACGCTTCCTTTGAGTTGTTTGGAGCTGCAATGCACTATTAATCTGCTCATTAGATGATGAAGGCTTGGATTTTTTTTTCTGGGATTTGGGAGCAGTGAGGGGAAGGTAATTTGTATTTTAGTGTGCCCGTGGGTCAATCCCTTGTAGTTCAATTGACCTGAGGAAATACTGAAATATGATGCCACATATTGTGCGTTAATTCATATAAAATTGTATCTTTTAGGATGTTTCGGCTTTGTATTATGCATCTGAGACATGCAAAATTCAAGTCCTTGGACTGACATTCATGACGGGTTTTCAAGTTTCTAATAAACTTAAGGCACTGTAACAAGAGTATTGGTGGATTCTTGAAAATGTGCAACAGTGATATGGTGTTACAAAAATAGTATGAGGGTCTTCTTGGTAAGTACATGTACCTTACCCTACAGCATAATATGGCCTCTTTGTGAGAAAAAAAATCTAGTTTAAACGAACAAATCTCCAATGAAACTACTGTAGTTTCTTATGAAATAACAATCAAAAGGAATGTTCCTTGATACCATTTCCTGAAAAGGGACAAAAAAACTTGATCTAATTCAATAGCCTAAGTCCCTAAAAAAATCCAAAAGCTTAATCTCAGCTTCCATCTGAATTGAATATTTAAATCTTCACTATACTTGTCCTCAATGGAGGAATGGAATAAGGGAATCTCAAACAAAAAAATTGACTTTTTGTTACTCTCTATGACAAGTCTTCCAGACCCTGATTATCACAATACTTACGATGATAAGAGTCTTGGCGGTAACTTTCTTGCATGTTCGGTGCTTAAATATTGCTCGTGGAAATGGGCTTTTTACTGATGGATGACCTTTAAAGGTGATTTTCTGATGTTCGTTTCCAGAATCAACAAGTTCCTTGTGTTATTCTTGCAAAGGTTATATTTCCTTTTTCTCTCGGAAAAGAAATTATATCTCCTTTGATGATCTGGGACTCTGTTCATCTGGAAAGGCCTTCACTCTGGTCTAAAGATATGCTGTATGCTCACAAGCGAATAGAAAAGTCTTCTTCAGTTTCTAGGAAAAAAGCTGGATTCCTAACCAGAACCCTTGTTCCTGGTTCCGAGAGAGTAATCTTTTTTTTCTATGTTGTTTTGTATAAATAATATGTCGCCTAGAAGAGGTAAGACAACATTTTCCCAAAAAATTGACCAAGAATAAACTGTCTTCTTTCAAAAAATAAAGTAATTTCCAACTATATGAAAATAGGATACATATTTTCCTGCAAACGATCACAGAAGAAAGTCTTACTGGTTTTGCTTAGTCTGAGATTATTTTATATACTGTTCGTTCCATGTAATGTGATTATATTCTTTGTTCATGTAACTGTATTGTATCTGAAGGGGTTAGGGAAACTTAGTTTCAGTTATAGATATCCATGTTGGACCCCTTAATTGGTTGGGTATCAGAAATGTGAGATCTTACCATGTAATGCTGCCTCTCAAAACAAAAAAAAAATGTAATGCTCATAGTTCCGCATTTTAGTTCAGTTTTCTCCAAGAATAAGCATTAAAATGCTGCACCTTTTTCCTTCCTCCAAACAGTTTAGTTCATTCATAAAAGTGGAAGTCCATGGTAAAAGAAATGTGTAGTAGCACATGATACCATTTCTTATGAAGCTGCCATATTTTCAGAGAAGATTACTACTAAAACTCCTTTTTAATGGAATTATGCCAATGTTTTTGTTGACTTATATTTTATTAATACGTGAGTTGTTTTTTATTCAACAGGTTCAGTCACTTGAGGAAAGTGCAGAATCATTACGGGAGAGGTGCTTGAAATTTTATAAAGGCTGCCGCAAATATACGTATGATCGAATTTTCCACTTTTACAATTTACACATACATTGTTCTGCTATCCGAAGAATACGAGCAAAGCATTATGATATTGTTGTGCCTGATTCTTGGATGTTTGAGAAGATATTGGCTAAAGTCGAAATATATTTACCCTCAATTACAAACATACATTTTTTCTTGATCTGTACAAAAGCCTTCGCATTTTACTTTTTGATAAAAAGTATTTTGGTTATGACATGTGACTTTATGCAACAGTTATGGGAGCATTCATATGATTTAGGAGTCCTTGAAAAATGATAGGAATTGGTTCAACACTTCAATCAAATTTGGAGCAAACCAAATCGGAATATGATTATCTGTTTCTTTATTTCTTTAGTTAATATGTTTGTAAATATCTACTACACCATTCAGAGGATGATGTGTAACCTCTTAGATGTTTTTTGTTATAGCTTTCCTTGTGTCATACTTGATAGATTTGGCTGTATTTTTACAGAGAAGGACTTGGAGAGGGGTATGATGGAGATATTGCTTTTGCAAGCTCTCTCGAAACTTTTGGAGGAGGGCATAACGATCCCATTAGTGTCGCCTTTGGAGGTTTGTGCCACATTACAGTTTCATGTATATTTTATTGAACATTCAAATAATGGCTCTTTATTTTGGATAATCTATTCCATAATATCATTCGCCTTCCTGCTAAAAAAAATATCATTCCCCCTACTCTATTCTTGAATTGTTAATGTTGCATGAGTTGACGGAGTCCCTTTGTGCTTGATCTTCGGTTATATGGAAATTGGTTTGTTATCTGAACAATGGTTGGCCTTCCATTGTCTTTCTGAAGCTGGTGTTTTCTTGAATCCTTTATCTGATGCCTTTTTGCCCAGTATTTTAAATATAAAGGTCGTTCATCCTATTGCTAGTTATGATAAGATAGAATTCTACTTTTGTCATAGTTAACGAAAATGAAAATTTAATCATCAGTTCTGTGTTCTTTCCCCAACTCCTTGGATTTTTTCCGTCTGTTTTTTCTTCCATTTTTTCCAGTCTCTTACAACAGGGAAGGACTCAAAGAATCAATTTATCCTATTTTTGCAATTTTATTTACGTGTTGTAGTTCACTGTGCTTTTGTTAGATAGACTGATAGAGTGAGTTACGGTTCTGGAAACTGTTATCCACTTTGCTGAACTGTTGGTGATCTATTATTGTTTTGACAGGACCTGTTATGACTAAATTTACAATTGCTTTGAGAGAAATAGGAACCTATAAGGAGGTTCTACGCTCACAGGTAAAATAGATAATTTTATTTCATGCCAGGATGCACATGCTGCATGAGAATTACTGCTTGTTTCTAATTATGAAATATCTCCTAAAATATAACTCTTGTTATTTCTTCATGCCCAACTCATGAAGCTGGATATATATATATATATATATATATATATATATATATATACATATGTTCAACTTTTGTACCTAACATCAAGTAAATTCATTCTTTTGCCATGAATACAGCTCATAAACTCAGAAAACGTATGGAACCTTTAAACTACGTTACTGAAAAGTATGGGAAGAATTTTAAAAATGACATCATGTTGAAGGTTTGGTTCGTAGAATATAAGGAATTGCAACATTAGCTTTGTGACATTTCTGTCAAAGTTTAGCTGTTTCGTATACACGGTAAATTACACGGCTATTTTTTTTTTCAAAATGAGGGTAATTTTGCTACTTTGACTTAAACATATATAATGTAGAAATTTATGTTGTGTTACTTTTTCCTTTGTTTCATCGTTTTCTTGTATTTTGAGCATGTTTACTAGTTAGATGAAAAAGACAAGATAGTGTTTCTTTAATGAACATGGTGTAGCTCTCTTAGCTTTCTGCTACAGTGGTAGTCTTATTGGTTTAATAATGCCTGTTTATTTTTGTTTCAACTGAAAACATTATGGTAGTTTTTTGAGGACAAAACAATATGTTAATTATCTGTAAGATGATGCTCTGTTCAATAGAAAAAAGAAATTGGAGGATGCTAAATAGACGGATGCTATTTAAGGGAAGTGTGTTCTGATTATACAGCTAGAAGTTAATGCTGAAGATTACCCTCTCAAAATGAAAATGATGAAGATTTACTGGAATCATATTTGACTTGTTTGAAAGTGCTGGTTGCTTAACTCTGGCTACTTCTTGCTACCATTTCATTCAATATCTATAATTTGTTAAATTGCATTGTCAATCGGTATCAAATTTATCTTCATAGTTCATCTCCGTCATTTTTTCATCAGATATAAGTTGTTGCTAATAATTTCTGGCTTTAAAGTGATGAATTAATTGATCTTCTTTTCGTTAGGTTGAGCATATGTTAAATGACAGATTGCTGCAGTTTGTAGAGATAGATTTGCATGATGTCAAGGTATTATTTCTGTCCAGCTTGAACTCTGTTAATATTGGAAATGGCATTTCTAGTCCTAGTACAAGAAACACAATGAGTAATTGTAGCCTATCTAGTAATGGGTGGGCTCAAGTGAATAATTGACTTATTCTAAATTTGTATGAAATATCAGTATGTACCTTCACCAGTTGATGTCCACAATATATATACCATCAATTGTTCCCTATATATACTATGAATTATTCTATGCTTTAACTTAATTTACATGATGTCACTTTATTGCAGGATGCTCACAAGCGTTTTGATAAAGCCAGTCTGTTATATGATCAGGTCTGTTTTAATCCTTTGTAATTTTAAATGATTTGACTAAATTTATTTACCTCTGGATTTTAAATAAAAGTTGATAAGGTATATTAAACCTATGTACTTATTGTATTTTAATGAATTTAACTGCTATGATCTTAAAAAGAACTGCTATTGACTGCTGATGAAGTGAATAATGTCTGTGGTTAAATTCGAACTGTTGGGTGCAAAGTAGGAATTTAAACTCATTTGAATATGTGTTGCCATGTACAAGAAGCACAACAGATATCTACATTTGGTTCCATTAACAACACATAAACCTAAGGTGCCACTTAAATGGAGTATACTATGCTGGCTGATGCATTACATGCTGAAACTCAGCGTGCACACAGAACAAAGGCACATGGCATTCGTAGAAACTCAAAGATCCAGCAGCATTTAACGTTTGTTTCCAGTGCAAGTTTTAGTGAATAAAGCAATTCTGTTCATGAATGCTTCAATCTTGACAACTTCAACCATGAATCATCATTATGCCAGTTGTGTCTTTTTTCCTTTTTTAATTTCTGAATAATTTTATATTGTCAATGTTTTTCAAGTATGCATATTTTGCTACAGGCCCGGGAGAAATACTTGTCACTGAAGAAAGGAACAAAGGCTGATGTAGCATCCATTATAGAGGATGTAATTTTTTTACCTCTGCCACAAATTTGAACCCTGAACTTCAGTTGATTTGTTATTTTACACTTTTGTTGTATACTCATCTTCTGTTTGGCCTGAACTAATTTATTTCTTGGTTGTAGGAGCTGTACAGTGCAAGATCTTCTTTTGAGCAGGCCCGTTTTAATCTGGTAAAAGTATTTTGTTTACTTTCTCTTCATTTATACATTTCTTGGTTGCTTGCGCATACCTAGTTATCCTAAGATGATAATTTTCATTGTTGCCAGGTCACTGCTCTTTCCAACATTGAGGCAAAAAAGAGATTCGAATTCTTGGAGGCTGTTAGTGGAACGATGGATGCACATCTTCGTTATTTCAAACAGGTAATATTATCGTTGGTCAATATCTTTGTTTGTTGTGTAAAAAAAAAAGATGTCTTTTGTTGTCATTTTCACAAATGATTTGGATCCATTTTCTTTATCATCATGCAGGGATATGAACTACTGCATCAGATGGAGCCATATATACATCAGGTTTATCTTTTGGTTATGCCTCTCTCACGATTTCAGTCTGTATCTCTGCCACTTGAAAGTGAAACCATATATTCATTTGTTACAAATTCATCTTCCTATGACCAACTTAATGCATAGCATCGCTCTAAAAGAACTTGTGTGTAAGATGATTTGAAGATATTGATAGAATAAACTAATTTTGGGTACATGATGCTGCTTTTATTAGTTTAACCTTTTCCACTTCTTTTCACCTGTAAAATACTAATGTTTTATCTGGATTATCTGTTAGCAAATGTGCTATATAACAGTCAAATCTCTGTCAATTTCCTAATACAAGATGCTGTAATTATTAGGATTAACTATGTGATGCTTACATAACAATTTACTACACTTGTTTAGAGGGGAAAGGATGACTACCAGAGTTGGGTAGCAATCCAACTTGTATTGCGATTTTCTACGTTTTTAATGAGAAAGTTGTAGTTTTCTTTTTGTTTTTTCCCTAAAAAGATATTTTTTGCAATGAAATTGAAAACATTCACATGCTGGAAATGCACCTTATATGTTGTGTTTTTGGCTTCCCTCTGCCATTTTTCTAATAAAATTGGTTCGATATGTGTGAGATGACAACTTTATCTGACTATTCATCCTTCGTAGCCCCAAAGGGAAAAAACAGTGGATACATACTATTGGCGAAGAATTTTGACCGTCCAGTCTGAAATACTTTAGTGCCCCTGATATTCCGTCAACTGAAGTAATCATCCTTTGGGCTTCGATTTCCTTCAGAAACCACCTTCATTGCTTACATTTCTTTATCTATTATTCTTAGGGAACAAATACAATTTTTATACATTATTTGATAGCTTCCGTGAACTTTGAAATGTTAATTAATTTATGAGTTAGTATCACCACTCCGAGAACTAATCCACAACAAGAAAAAATCTGAAACAAAAAGATAAACCACGAAGGACAGATGATGTTGCTGTTGTACTTCATACAGAAGGGTTCCATTAGATTTATTAGCTGTTTCTCTTTGTCATAATCCTTGTTTTCATATGAGAATATGAATTCTTAGGTTATTTCCTTAAACCTCCCTCGAACTATCGCGCAAAACTAGGATATAACCCTGAACTATAAAATCTGAAAGAAGTAGATCTAAACTTTTTTCAGTCGGACATGTTAGTCTATCCGTTATCCTCCTTTCAATTTATTGTTAAATTTATTTATTTTTTATTTCTTAAATTTTCCTTTTACCCTTGGAAATTAAAATTAAAAAATGTTTTTCTCCCATTTTCTCTCGCCGATGTCGACAAGTTCAGGTGAGCTCCTTCGAGCTCGCCAACGCGCGAGGCAAGCTCAAGGGAGCTCACACCCCGCAGAGCTCGCCTCGCGTAGAGCTCGCTTGCGCGCGGGGAGCTCGCCTCACGCGGAGCTCGCTTGCACGCGGCGAGCCCCAGGGAGCTCGCTCGCTTGCCCGCGCGTGAGCCGAGCTTCCGCACGAGGCTACATCAAAATGTGAAACCGGTGTGAGGCGAAGCACACAAGCTCCCCATAATTTGTTTTAATTATAAGCGCAAAATAGTTATTTACTGAATCGAACAAATGGAAGACCAAGTGCCTGGATCAAACTGTCCAAATGAAAAAGTTTAGACTTACTTCTATCGGTATTATAATTTACGGTTAGATATGAAATTTCACGATAGTTTCAAGGAAGACCAAGTGCCTGGATCAAACTGTCCAAATGAAAAAGTTTAGACTTACTTCTATCGGTATTATAATTTACGGTTAGATATGAAATTTCACGATAGTTTCAAGGGAGGTTTAAGATAATTAGATTTATTATCTGTTTCTCTTTATCATAGTCCTTGTTTTCATATGAGAATATAAATTCTTTGTTTGCATATCAGAATCTGGTACCAAATTTTGTGTTGTTTAATCGCTTTTTGTTTCCTTAGATGCATTCTTATAAGAAGCTATTAGACATTCCAAAAAGTGCTTAAGTTTCTTTTCAACTTCTTTAAAAAATGCGTTGGTCAGATATCCGGAGTTTCTTTTGGTCATATGAATGGTCCATGTTTGTGCAGTTACTTTGGTTTTTAGCCTCAATTCCGCAGTTTACTAAAGATAATTGATGCTGAAAGTACTAATAGTAAACCTTCTTTACCAAGGTCTTGGCTTATGCACAACAATCAAGAGAAAGATCTAACTATGAGCAGGCAGCTCTTATTGAGAGGATGCAAGAGTTCAAGAGACAAATTGATCGAGAAAGCAGATGGTCTTCAAATGGTTCTCATGACTCCCCTAATGGGGATGGTATACAAGCTATTGGCAGAAGTTCACACAAAATGATAGAGGCTGTGATGCAGTCTGCTACAAAAGGAAAGGTTAGACACTTGATTGACTTCTAGTTCACTTGTTTGGCACTCTCTACTTGGTTTCTTCATGTGAACATTACGAAGAACTTACAAAATTTGAACGCTCAAGTATTTCATATATTGAAAGTTTAAACTTTAACTTTTGTTGAGTTCATATTGCTATGGTGGACAAAAGACAAGATTAAAGTTATGATTGAAGTTCTTGTTCCTTCCAGATTCAAACCATTCGTCAAGGTTATCTTTCAAAAAGGTCATCCAATTTGAGAGGTGATTGGAAGAGAAGATTTTTTGTCCTTGATAGTCGAGGAATGCTATATTATTATCGCAAACAATGGAACAGACCATCTGTAAGTATTTCTTTATTTGTGAGCTAAAGACAGCAGTTAGCTGCATAAACTTGCCCTTGCTTTAAATGCTGGCTTGTAATTTAATATTTTACATCTTTGTCGCTGCTTTAGGGAAGTCAGATGTCCAATCAGAGAGGTCACAGTTCCTCTGAACATGGATCTGGTCTTCTTAGCCGTTGGTTCTCTTCACATTATCATGGTGGTGTACATGATGAGAAGAATGTTGTGCGTCATACTGTAAACTTATTGACATCTACAATAAAGGTTGATGCAGATCAGTCAGATTTGCGGTTCTGCTTCAGGATTATTTCACCGACAAAAAATTACACTTTGCAGGTAAAATACATCCCACCAATAGAAAAAAATGGCATTATTTTCTTTTCGCTTTTAGATCGCACTTATTGCAATTCATGTTGACAATACTGTTGCCTCTAGTTTTTTTTCTTATCCTTCTTCAAGAAAAAATGTTCTACACACACTTTCTTTAGTTTTCACATTATCATCAAATGTAAAATTTCTATCACAAATAACAGTGATAACTAAATTGATTTGCAGGCAGAGAGTGCAATGGATCAGATGGATTGGATTGAAAAAATAACAGGTGTTATTGCTTCTCTACTGAGCTCTCAGTCGCCTGAACAGGTTGATAATGTAAATATGCTAACCTGTATAATTTGGTACCTAATATGTGAACACCTAATAGATGATTGTCATCGATTTCAGCGCCTTCTAGCTTGCACGACAACCGGTAGCCATCACCGAGCTGCTAGCGAGAGTAGCTCATTTGGTAGCTCATCTGATTTTGATCACATGGCAAGTGAGGAGTCCTTGGAAAAGAACACGGGCAGTGGGCATTTTGAGCGCCCCGTTAGGAACTCACAACAGCACAGATTCAACTCGAAGCATGAAAAACCGATTGATGTGCTACGGAAAGTCTGTGGAAATGACGCATGTGCTGACTGCGGGGCTCCTGAACCTGACTGGGCATCTCTCAACCTTGGGGTTCTTGTTTGCATAGAATGTTCTGGTGTTCATCGAAACCTTGGAGTTCATATATCAAAGGTGAGCATTATATTTTTGGCTCAAGGCTTCATTATTTACAGTTGCAATTTCATTTTCTCTTACAGGCTTATAATAGTTATGGATACAGACTCATTCATTGCCAAAGAGCTGAATGACAAATAAAGATTATTGCCCTTACTTTAGATGCAAATATGCCATATGAATTTTAATAACTATCTCAAGTAGGAGAGTTTCAGGATTTGCTTAATATTAAGTAGTGGCATCATACTAGTTTATTAGGAAATGCATTATCCCTTATTTTAGCAACATGTATATAGAATACATTATAGATTGGCTTTCAATTAGTTTTAGAATTCTGGTTCTATAAAAAAAGGTTGTTCAAGGACAAGATTTGAAATTATTAAATGATATGAAGGCTTTTGCAAAGAAACAAAGAAGCTTATGATTTGCTTGTGAACAAGGAATTATTCTGTTGCCTTCTTTCTTCGGAAGTTTGAAACTTGAGTAAATTGTATCAGTAATTATTTCTGTTACCATCCAGTAGCAGAAGAAACTATAATTCTTGTTTTAATTCCATTGTTTAAAAAATTCTGATACTGTTTACTCTTTCGAACTACTGGTGAATTACATTATGTTGTATAAGTACTTTTTTTATAGTTGCATTTTGGACGTTGTACTATTCACTCCTATTTTACGTATTGTAGGTAAGGTCTCTAACACTTGATGTAAGAGCATGGGAGCCCTCCGTTATCAAGCTGTTTCAATCTTTGGGTAATACATTTGCAAATTCACTTTGGGAGGAATTATTACCATCTGCAAGTAATGGAAGATATGAGGATGATTCTAGGTAAGAATTATGCCGAATGTGCACATCATATTATCTACGCAACAAAAACTCAACTATTCTGACATGCTTAGAGACCTTTCAATAGCAGTTGAAATTGCATGTAAATTGTTGTTTTTAGATAACATGTGAACTGTTTTTGTTATGCAGTTTCTGTTTACTTGACAAGAAACATGACTACGTCTTTACGAGGAAGCCCAAATTCTCAGATCCAATTGCAGTCAAAGAGAAGTTTATTCAATCTAAGGTACCACACAAGATGACTTATTTTTAAATCACTGTTTCACTCAATTAAGAAGCTTTTCTGGTGATTATGATTCTTTTGTATGAAAAAATTAACTTTAACAATTTTCCTAATGTTGAACAATAGGAGATCAACATATTGGTATCAATGGTCTCGTTTAAAGTTTTTAATGCATAGTAAATTAGACACATTCTTTTCTGCAATTGTCGAAATCAGGGGTTAATTCAATCTTCACTATCATGATTTGAAGCAGTGCTATAATTCTTTTGTTTACAAATGTATATTTTTCACGTAATACATATGGACTAGACATCCCTAGCCATACTTTACCCTTGCATCACTCTAAAAAAAAAGAAACCTTGCAAAAAGAAATAATGACAGTGAAAAGAAGCAATTGGATGAAATCATTACTGGGTGTGATAAATTTTTTCTGAGAAAAGAGGATGTGTGCCAGGTGGTGTGATAAAATTCTTTCTGTAAAAAAATGATAAATATCTGAGTAGTTAATTAGGAAACAAACGCGAGCAACTAAAATTGAGAAAAAAATAAGGAATAAAATTGGGATATTTATGAAGGTGTTTTAAATGTCATTAAATAAAATGTTCGTTTTATAGCAAATTGTGTAGATGTATGTTGGCATTTTAGCATAACTGTTGTGGTCAAATGTTAGTTAAGGCTGCTATTCTTAAGTGGACAAGAATGTATTAGGTTTGAACAGGTTAGGGACAAACATGCTAGATAAGTCTTGTTCATCTTCATTGAAGTCTGAACCAGTTTTGCATACTTAAATAATCCAATAAAATCTTGAATAAGAAGAAATTAAGAAAAGTGAATGCTCAAATCTTGAACCACTGTAAATTGTCCTGGACAGGAATTCTGAATTTTGTATATATCAGCTTGAGTAAAGTAATTTGTGTCAAAATCCTGATGATTTCTTATTCGTTAAAAAGAATATGATTACTCTTCAATATCAGTCTTCCTTCTAAAAAGAGGAAGAAAATATTAGTCTTAAATTTAGTTTTGTTATTCTTTGTGGTGTAACATTCTTGTTTTGCTTTAATGTACAGAATCCTTCTCTTTTGTCAAAAGGGTTCAATTCTTTCCTTGTTGCTAGAAAGCCCAAAGCGCAACAGTTCCTTTATTATCAGCTCTTTTCACCCGAAAAAAAGATGGTTTTACCATCCACTTTTGTCCATCTCCTTTTCACTTGCCGTACAATGTATAAGATATGGTTACCTTCCTGTTATTTTAAAATCGTTCTTTCATCTCAGGTGCTTTATACTGATCATCATCTGTTGCATTTGTTTGCTTAGCTTGTTTGCTTCTAACAAATCTGGGTACGTTGATCTGATATATGGTTGGTGCTTCACGAGAATAGTTTAGATAGTTTCCGAGTTCTGACATTATATTTATGATGCTGCAATGTGTGTGTTCATTTCTTAATTTAATTGGACTTTTTTCCCTATTGGATATTGCTTTTCCATGTTTTTGGCAATCTGAGTTTTTGACATTTCAAAATTCTGTGTATACTGAGTTTGATTTTCATGGTCCAGTATGCGGAGAAGGATTTTGTTCTTAGAAAGATGATAGATCCGCGTTCAGTGGCTCAACATATGTGGGACAGTGTGAAAGCTAACGATAAAAAAGCAGTCTACCGGCTAATTGTGACTTCAGGGGCTGATGTCAATGTGATTTATGGGCATGCATCCTTAAGCTCAAATATAACTCTTGCTAAAGCTATGCTTTTGCAAGAGCAAAATAATATAATGCTTGATAGCAGTCCTTGCTGTTTATCAAGCGATTCCTTGCATAAATCGTCCATCCCATCCTCTCTTTCCTCTGCAAGCACAAGTGAGCAGAGAAATGACTTGGATGAGTGCCTTGAAGGCTTCTCATTGCTTCATATTGCCTGCCGAAGTGCAGACATGGGTATGGTGGAGCTCCTCTTACAGTATGGTGCGAATGTAAATTCTTCTGATTTAAAAGGAAGAACACCACTTCATCATTGTATTCTCAAAGAGAGACATTCATTTGCCAAACTGCTGCTTGCCAGGTAATTATTCATTCCCATAAGTTTGCATTTTTTTAAACACTTTTAGTCAGAATGAAGGTGAATCGGGGCTGAGCTACACTTTGATGAGCAAGAGGTCATAGGTTTTGTTTGAGTCACGGTACAACCTCTCTTTGGAATCAGAGGGGAAGATTGCATGCATAGGTCCTTGGTGGTTGATATGCTATTCGTGAATACTTGGATGCTTTTTGTAGGATACTTCTAATAGGATACTTTTTTTCTTTTCATCGCCTTGCAAAGGTACATCAATATGTTGCAGAACATTTACCAATGTATGCTTCTGGTCATGCAGGGGAGCTGATCCACATGCTGCAGATAATGATGGTAAAACTCCTCTTCAGTATGCCCTGGAGGTTGGCAACCTTGAAGATGAAGAGATTATTGTCCTCTTAGAGGATCCAAATAGATAACTAGAAAGCAATGCAACTCAGGGCTTAGACACGACTTTTCCTTGAGCTGCTTATTTCAATTGGAATCCGTTTGAGGCTTTGACCAGGAGTTGCAAAAAATATTCTTCATACCTATCGATGCCCGCTCAACAAGTCACCTCTTCCCCCTTTCCTGTGTGAAGATTGTGTCCTCCGTAACAGAACATGCCGGGGTTTATAAGGTGATCGCCTATTTTATTCAGTTATGGTGTTGTTTGCTGTTGCATGCGTGGTGTCAGGTTTGTACATTGCGCTTTTGATTTGAGTCTTTTCTTTAACTTATTTTTTTATTAGATACCAATTCCATATTGAAAAGTTGTATATATCTGTTCCATTAGGAAATATCAGCTCTGGATGGGTCTACAGTATTTGCTATAACTTTAGACTCCATCTTGTAATTTCAGAAATCATCAATTTTGAGACCTTGTGATTTTCAATTGCCTACATGCCGATCATTTAACTTCCATCCTGTTGTCATTTTATTAGCATTTGTGGGAAGAAAGTTCTCTCCGGAGCTATCTTTCTTGTTCTTTGTCTTCTTAGAAGAACGAGTTCAATAGATTTCACCTACATCGCAATTTAAAATGCATGACTTATACTTTGGTCTGATTGTGTCATTTTGTTATACTAGTCTTCCCTAGGACTATTAATAATCGATTTTCAAATTGAAAATTTTGGTTAATCTTTTTTTTTTCGTGAATCCACCAATTTATCTAAAGAGATATTAAATTAATAAATATAAAAAAAGAAACATAATGACTGAACTTTTGAATTAAAGAAGGTAATAAATGCTTCGTACAAAATGAAATTAAACATTAAAATACACGATTTCATCCAATAAATAACATAGATTAAGAAAATTAATAATAAAAAGTATAGTTCATAAAAAAGTTCTTATGAATCATAACGACAAAATTACTTAATAAATAATAAAAGTAACATTTATTCATTTATTGGTTATTAACATATTAATTAAACCTAGTTAGGTAATAAAGGTAGATCAATGCTATGAGGAACATGCAATTCATCAAGTAATATGTGGAGCAACATTTGCTACTGACGCATCGTTCAATAATCTAAAGTGGATGGTTAAGTGAAATGTGCAGAAACATTAAATTCAGATTTTTTTAATTGACAAAAAGTTAAACATAATTTTGGAGTATTTTTTCTTTCATTTAAGAACATCTTTCTCTCTTAATTATTTCATAAATATATTTACTATACCACCGAATATAAGAAACCTACTGTTTGCCTTTGAACTTTTTGCCATTGATCTTTCAGACGGTTGTCGACCTAGAATTTAGAACTTAATAGATTACATTGATTGAATGGCACCTTCCCCCACAATCGAATAAGAGAAACGTGTTAGAAACTTTCGCTGTGGTCGTAAATATGTAATATTGATTTTTGAACATGATTTACAATTAAGACAGGTAAAGAAGCATCTTCTTCAAAGAAAGAAAACGAAGGATATTTTTTCTAAATCTTCCTCGAACTATCGTGTAAAATCGAATATAATCTTGAATTATAAAATCGGACAGAAATAATTCTAAACTTTTTACAGTTGGACACGCTAGTCCATGCATTATTCTTTGTTCAATTTATAACTAAATTTAATTATTTTATTTATTAAATATTTTTTGTTACCTTCAAAATTTAAAAATAAAAAAAACTTTCCTCCCCTTTCCTCTCGTCGACAAGTGTATCTTGCCAACGAGTGGGTGCTCACCCACGAGTGAGACGAGTTTCGAGAGAACTTGGATGAGCGTAAAGATGACGCTCGAGTGGACGAAATAGTCATTTTATCCAATATAACAAAGGAAAAACCAGACATCTGGATCAAACTGTCCAAACCAAAGAGTTTAAACCTACTTCTATTCGATTTTATAATTTAAGGTTAAGTATGAAATTTCGTGATAGTTCGAGTGGAGTTTAAAAATATTTACAATTAATTAGTGTCGCATTGGGTCTGATTATGATAAGTGAAGTTTTTAAGATATTTTTACTGATAAAGAGATTCAAATTTAAACAAGCTTCTTATTAGTTCATCCTATTTCTTTCACTTGTGAACATAATTCTAACATAATAGTTTTGTGATTTATTACCTAAAATGCCTCTAAGGCCGTAATAAAAGCCCATATCTCGGCCTTTTAGCCCGATCTCTCAGAAAAACCCATCTCTCGGCCCATTAACCTGAGTGTTGTTATATTTTTTTTCTTTTTTCTTTATTTCTTGCGGCAGTAAATTTTTGTATTTTGTTTAGTAGTTCATAAATTTGTGACCTCGACGCTGTCCGCCATCACGACTACGGCGCCATGATGCTCCGACGAACTGCCCGCTGTTGTCATCTGCTCCGCCTCCTCAACCTCTCCAAACCCCCTCCGGCGCCTCCGCGTCGGATCCCCTGCTCGGTCCATCCCTTCTCCACCGCCGCGTCTGCTGATGAAAACCCTGACGTCGAACACCTTGCCGGCGAGATCTTCGGCATCCTCGCCCGCTCTCCCGACTGGAATCCCGCCATGTATTCCGCAGACGTCGTCCCCCGTCTCTCCCTCGCTGTCCTCTCCGCCGTCCTCCGCAACTACGCCTCCTCCTCGGCGGTCTTCGACCCCAAGCGCCTCCTGGACTTCTTCTACTGGTCTTCCTCCCACATGCCGTCCCCTCCCTCTCCGGACTCTTTCTCCACGCTCTCCGTCGTCCTAATTAACGCCGGACTCTTCCACCTAGCCAGCGGCCTCCTCGAGCGGATGGTCAGGACACACCGCGCTCTGCCGCCCGCGGATGTCGTCAGCTCCATCGCAGCCGCCAGCAGCAGCTCCGGAAGAGGCCGCTATGCCCCCGCCGCTCCATTCAACGTGTTGATCGACTCGTACAGGAAGACGGGCATGCTCAAGGAGGCGGCGGAGGCGGCGCTGGCTATGAAAGGCGATGCATTTGGGCCCAACATGCGCTGTTGCAACGGGCTGCTGAAGGATCTGTTACGGGGTAACGCGATGGATTTGTTTTGGAAGGTCGATGAATATGTAGCCGCGGAGGTGCGCTTGGGAAGAGATGTTTACACTTTCACTATACTGATGGAGGCTTACTTCAAGTTCGGGGATGTGGACTCGGCAAAAAGAGTGTTCTCTGAAATGGAGGAGAAAGGTGTTCGACCAAATGCCATCACTTATAATGCGTTCATCTTGGGACTTTGTCGAGCAGGAGCACTCGGCGATGCATTCCGGGCAAAGAACTCAATGGCCAAAAGTGGGATGGTCGTCGATGAATATACCTATTCTGCCCTTATCAATGGCTTATGCAAGAATTCTCGGCCGAGGGAAGGTAAAGTTCTCCTGCAGGAGATGTCCACATTGGGCCTATTACCTAGTGTCGCCATTTACACTTCTTTGATTGATGGGTTTGCAAGAGTAGGTGAAATGGATGAGGCTTTTGGAGTGAAACATGAGATGGAAAAAGCAGGTATACAGCCAAACACGATCACATACAATGTTCTCATTGGAGGCTTTTGCAAGATTAGTAAAGTAAATAAGGCACATGAGCTTTTGAATGAAATGGGCAGCAGAGGCTGCAAGTTTGATACTAGGACTTACAATCTATTGATTGAGGGATACTTTGTGGGGCGTAATGTGGAAGGTGCACTTAACATGATCCAGGACATGAAAAATCACAATGTAGAACTTAATGCGTACACCTACAGTGTGACAATCAATGGACTTTGTCGTCATGGCCTCCCACATCAGGCTATCATTTTTCTGGAAGAAATGGTTGCAAAGGGTTTGAAACCAGATGTGATGACTTACAATTCTCTCATAAATGGTTTAGGCAAGGCAGGTAAAATGGAGGAGGCAAACAAATTTTTTGTTCAAATGCAAGGACTAGGGATGTCTCCAAATGCATTCACATATGGAATTCTGATTCATGGACATAGTAAGTCTTCAGATATGCATGCGGCTGAAAACCTTTTGCAAGAGATGGTTGCGCAGGGTTTACATCCTAATGATGTCATTTATACAGCCCTCATTGATGGTTACTGCAGATCTGATGATGTTTCAAAGGCCTTTTCAACACATGATGCTATGCTGGCCAGTGGCGTTCTACCTGATGTACAATCATACAGTGTGCTTATTCACAGCCTCTCAAAAAGAGGGAAAATGCAAGAGGCTTTCCAAGTCCTCTCACAGCTTCTGGAAAAAGGTATATCTCCTGATGTCTACACATATAGTTCACTTATCTCTGGCCTCTGCAAGATACAAGATTTACAGAAAGCTGTGCATATGTTTAATGAGATGTCTGATAAAGGTGTTGAGCCAAATATTGTTACCTTCAATTCTCTTATTGATGGTTTTTTCAAGTCTGGTGATATCGAGTGTGCAAAGAGCTACTTCAATAGCCTCCTAGACAAGGGTTTGGTTCCAAATTCAGTGACTTACACCATAATGATTGATGGTAACTGCAAAATGGGAAATATATCTGAAGCCTTTGTGCTGTATCATGATATGCTGGAAAAGGGGATCTTACCTGACAAATTTGTCTATAATATTCTGATTAGTGGGTGCTGCAGAGCAAGTGAACAGGAAAGGGCTGTAGAATTACTCCATGAGATGCTGATGAAAGGTTTTGCAACAGTTTTTGCATTTAACAAATTAATGGACAGTTTCTGCAAGCTTGGGAAGCTGCAGGAAGCAAGCACATTGTTGCAACTAATGGTGGAGAAAGATATCATGCCTGATACTGTAACATACACAACCTTAATTGATGGGTTCAGCAAGGCAGGAAATATGGATGAAGCATGCCGATTATTCCTGGAAATGCAGGAGAGGAAAATAATGCCAGATAACTTGACCTATACCTCAATTATTGATGGACACAGTACAGCAGGAAACTTATTGGCAGCATCGCAGGTGTATAAAGAGATGATTTCTAAGGGTGTAGAACCTGATGAAAGAACTCATGAGGTGATGGTTCAAGTCTACTGTAATTCTGGAAAAGTGGCTGAGGCCTCCAAGTTGCTTAGAGCAATTCTTGCCAAAGGTATTCCAATGGGCTCTGCTGTGTACATTGACCTGATAAGTGGCCTCTCTAGCAGCGGCAAATTTTCTGAAGCATTGGAGTTTATCAACGAAATGAATGAGAAAGGAGTCATACCTGATTATTCCCAATGTGCGCCATTAATTAGAAAACTTAATTCAGCCGGATATATTAATGAGGCAGAGCAACTCTTGAAGGCCATGAAATCTAACAGTTGGATACCTGAAGATGCTACCTTGAATAGTTTGCTTGATGAAAATAATGAGGTGCAAAATGTGGAATTTGTCAGGTAGTTGCACTTGAAATAGGTACTGTCAATTTTCTCCACATTTCAAATTAGAGGATGTAAATTCTTTTAGATTTTTGTGTGAGTTGAATTTATAAGCTTCTTCCAAGCAAGCCAAGGCTTCCATGCATGCATCAGGACCAAGAAGAATCTATTGATTATTTAGTATTGTTAACATACTGATGTAGAACAATTATATTTGTGGGCCTCCTGCCCCTTGCTCTTAAGATTGTGGTTCTTCTGACCATTAATTTAATTTAATTTCCTTATATTCAGTTTTTCTAGTTTTACTTTTATTTGGAATAAGGGTTGTTTAGAAACACTACTGATACTATCATATAGTTGTTTTAAGGACACATTTCATCAATGAGAATTTTCTTTAGTTTATTTCTCTATTAAGCAGATAACTTAATTTAGGGTTAGGGCTAGTTTACAGAACATGCTTCTCTGTAATATTATTTTGTGCCAAGATGCACATGCTCTATGGGACGAGTTCTTCTTTCTAATTATGAAATATCTCCTTAAACTAGAGCTCCTATGATTTCTTCCATGCTGAATCATGAAGCTGAAAAATTGTTTAGTTCAAATTCTGTACTGAACATCAGGTAACATAAAACTGTTGGGTATCTCTAGAACTCATAAATTTGGAATACTTTATGAAACCTTTAAACTACATTTTTGTAAATTTCCTCTCAAAAAAGAAATTTTATAATTTTTTTGGGGTTATTTCCGCCAACACCCTCTCAACTATAACTTTTTTCTACATCTAACCTGAAACTACGAATTTACATTTTAATTCCCAAACTTATTCCGGTTTGTCAATCTAGTCCTTCCTTAAATTACATCCGAAATTCTGTTAAGTTAATTTTCTAATAATTTTTTACCCTTAATTCTTTATATAATAATAAAAAGTATAGAAATAAAAAGACAAAGTAAGGCTACCAATATTATTTAGTAATTATATTTGTAATAATTATGAAATGTCTTGATCAAGTTGATATATTTAAAATTTTAAATATTTTTTTAATATTTAAAAGAAAATGATAAAATTGTTATTTCACAATTAATAATTTTTTTTTTGCAGAATTTTGGATGGAATTTAATGGAAGGACTTCATTGCCAAATCAACATAAGTGAAAGGACTAAAATTGATAAATTTGTAATTTAGGGTTATATGCGAAAAAAATGAGTTAAGGTGGTGTTAGCGGAAATAACCCTTTTTTTTGCCAAAGATAGTCACACTTCAAAACAATTGGAAGAATTCTGAAATTTCCATGATACTGAGGGTTTGGGTTGTATAATACAAGGAATGACAGCATTAGTTTTGAGGCATTTCTTCGAAAGTGACGCAACAGGTTGCGGAAGATGGGAGTAGGCAAGCGATGATGGTGATGAGGCGAGGCAAACGACGAACAAACAATCTCGGAATCCATCGAGAACCTTGGAATCCACCAAAGATGTCGATCTGCAAGTTGTCTGCTTCAATTTGATAAGAAAAATAATTGCTCTAGAATCTACTAGGGTCACTCTGTAATCCATCAGAGTTCTTCGGAATCCACCGAAGACATCGTGAATCCACCCGGTAAAAGAACACGAAGTTCAATTAGAGAAAATATTCATAGTCTGATTTTATTCATATCAAAAGAACTCTGTTGAGAATTAACTTGTAGCCTAAGAAAAGG
>LTAE01001169.1:26554-52669 GCA_001647135.1 Pontederia paniculata | reverse complement strand
TATAGTTAAAACCAGAAACTCTTATCTTTTAGTTTTCAGTTTATTGTTAATTCTAGTTTCCTGTTTATATTAGCCCTTTTTCTTAGTTAGTTAATTATGTTAAATTAGTCCTTAGTCTCAATTCACTGTGGATACGATACCCGAGTTGGCTACTCGACCTGTGCACTTGCAGATTTGAGGAAGCAAAAAGGGTTAAAACTTGATTATCATACTTCACACACACCCATCCATACACAAAATTCATTACACAAACCCATAGTATCACAATCCTCACATCAATGTCCTTCTCAGATTTAGCATTTTGAGAAATCAGTTGGCCAACTTGACTCTCTAATGCATGTCATTTTGCTTCTAGGTCATCAAACCTGAGTTGACCTTCTAATTCTTGAATGATGTCACCATTTCGATCTTGGTCTTCAAGTGTGATAGCTATGACTCCAAGTTCTAGATGAGTTGGTCTTGCATCCTAAGTCAATTTTAAATTGTTGTGATGAATTGACCAACCATGTCTTTAAAGTCTTCCTTTGATTTGCATGATTGTGTGATGACGCCCTCTGTATTATTATTGTGTTGTCTCAAGTTTGAAAGTTGTCTCTCTAAATTTCATAATTGATCTTATTGTACAGAGAATTTCTTCAATAGAGAGCTCATCATATTTGAAATCATAGCAAAGGGATCCTTAGGTAGATTATTTGTTAGAAATTGTTGAGGATTCCACATGGTCCTTTGAGTAGAATGTGCATCTGTCTGAGTTCCATCTCTCTTGACAACTTCTTGATTCTCCTCAATATGTTGATTAATGTTTGCTTTCTTCTTTGCCATGGAGGATTTGATTATTTGAGCGTGATGATCAACTTGTGTACAAAAAATATCTCCTTGAAAGCGTACACAAGACTGAAAGAATAGTGAAAGTAACAAATAAAAAAAAATAAAGAAATCTAAAAGTAGCTAATGAAATCAGAATAGATAATGAATAAAATAATCCCAGGCAATGACGCAAAAAACTTGATGCATTGTTTTTGTCCTTGGCAATGACGCCAAAAATTTGATGTGTGCTAATTATGGAGATAACATCACTAGCAAGTGCACTAGTCGTATCAAGTAATAACGAAAGAGTAGATTGTTGATCCTATGAAGATTGGTATTATTATCAATCTAATTCCACCAACTAATATGAGATAACATGATTTTGAGGATTAGATAATAGATTAGATTAAAAATAAAATTCAAAAAACTTAATGTCAACAAGCACTGGCCGAGGATGAATAATTAAGGGAAAATTAGTTGTTTAAATCTAATTCAGTTTTGTCAACTTTTATCAGGGTTAGGGTTTCCTACAGATATGACTTTCTATCCAGGACAAGCCAACTATATCAAGCCTAAAGGATCAACTGCTCATATCCAGGATGATAATCTAATCTAGTAGGTAAATTTAGATGCATAAAGATGGATGCCCTAGACTATGAATTATTCCTATCAAGGATGCTAATCTCATAGACCTCACACTATGATATTTCTATCAAGGATGCTATCTATGTGTGGTAAGACATGTCGTGAATAAAATTCAAAAATAAATTCATAAAATCTAAAGAAAATCACAAATAGGTTATTCCTATCGAGGATGCTAATTGGTCATAAAATCAAAGAATTTATGAAGGTATGGAGAATCACATGCATACGCATAAAAGATTGAATAAACTGAAATCAATATGAAAAGTTAGGTTTTATCCAATTTTCCCTTTACAATAGAAATTCTCCATAGAATATAGATCTAACAACAGCCATGGGAGTTCTGCCTTCGAATAATAAAAGAGGAAAGATACACAAAAGATTCAGAATCAAAACACCGCGGTGACCACCCTTCAATAAGGTTGCTACAACACTTCCTCTTCTCCTCTTCATGTAGGCATTTCCACCCTTGAAGAAGCATCCCAGGCTTCGAGAGCTTCTATCAATAGAGGTTTTGAGGGTTATTTATAGGTGAGAAGAGTCCCTGTCTTGATAAACTTCGTTTGGGAGAAGATCAAGTTCAAGTTAGGATCAGAACCATTGAAAAATCACTTAAAGCAGACTTAAAATTGAAAAAAAAAAACTTAATCCCGTGAATTGTCACGGCCCGTGACAGGCTTGTCATGGTCGTGACCGAAGGAAAGTGGAGAAAAAATGTGGGAGTTGTCATGGGCCGTGACATGGATGTCACGGTCGTGACTGAAGGTGAAAAATGACTTATGGGGGCTAACTCATCTGGGGGTGTCACTGGCCATGACAAGCTTGTCACGGCCATGAATGAAGTTGGAGAACCTCCCCTGACCATGATATGCTAGTTCTGGGCGTGAAAGCATTGGTTTGGGCAATTTTGGGTTTGTCACTGGTCGTGACTTTTCTGTCACGATCGTGATTGACAGCCTTGCAAATATGCCCAATTTATAATCGTGATTCCGGGGTCGTCTTAATTCTGCTTTGTGTGCCATTTTTTTTTCAAGTGTCTTCGTCTCTTCATTATCTTGTCTCTTAGAAAATAAAATTCTACAAATTGTGTAATTTTCAATTTTAAAATAAATAAATGTAGAGAAGTACAAAAAATGATGCATGCAACATAGAAATGAATGAAGATTGGTCCAAATATGCTATGAAAAATATGATTAATTTAGCACACATCAAATACCCCCAAGCTTGAATCTTGCTTGTCCTCAAGCAAAATTCTAGAGCAAATGCTTAAGATGATTCCATCATAATATTGACCATGCAGATCAATACTTTCCTTGCACCCTCTTTCTTCTGCTCCTTACTAGTAATGCACTTTCACCTATCCTTCTGCTTCACAAGTTGTTGACTCATACACAATTTAAACATAGTGTTTACTCACTGACAGCTTAAAGACAAATTGTAACACTTTAGAGCATTAATGTTGAAAGAACAAGTATCATGGAGCTTATACTATTGAACAATGCATATTACACTATTTATTCACTTTTTTTCTTTTGAGTTCCAGCAAAACTAGGTAGTGGACTTAGCACTTAAGTGCTTCTTCAATTTGCACAAGGTGGTCCATGTAATCGGTCTTCTATCGATGGAGCCCAAACCAGTTGGTCTTAGGTCATTAAGCATGGACCCCTATGGATTTACTTGCCCGAATACACCCAAGTTTTGAATAACACTTAAGGCTACTTCTTCCTTTGCTCATTACTCCTTTTTGATAATATTTTTCAACTTTTCTTTTGCATACAAGATTTTTTTTCAACTTTTTCAATTCTTTCACATATTTTTTATAAGCTCCAAAGATACTCAATCATTCATTAAAAAGAATGTAAATATATGTATACAAGTACAATAAAACTGAATGAAACTTGTTGCTTACAATGTCATCACTCTATTCCACATAATTCTAGACTTCGGTACACACATGTGAGTTGCATTCAAAATAAGGCACTCGAATTTCATAGATCATGCAAGTCAACTCTAGATTATATTCTTTATTAAAACAAAAAATTAAGCAAGGGTAGCATAATTTTTCATATTTTTATGCTGACACACATTGATGCATACAACTAACTCAAACTAACAAAAAGATACATGCTACTGATAGTGGACTCATACAAAATACATGAAATGCAAACTCCCCAATGCTTAAACTGAACATTGTCTTTAGTGTTTAAGCCTCGGCAAAGGGAGATATCACAATGACAACTAAGGAAAAAAAAATATGCATGAAAAAAATACAACCTGACTAATCCATACACACTAGAGACAAGGTGAAGAATGATCCATAATGGCCCCCGAGCTGGCTTGATACTTGCGCATGCCTAATCATCTTATCGTTGTCGTCCTGATGTGCATGACTCTTCATAATAATCTCTTACTAGCACAACTGCTGCGCTATAATTGCCTTCAAGGTGGCCAGAGAAAAATACTGTGTAGAGTAGGAGGGCTAATGGACATGTCGTCAGTATACTATAACATTCCAGGGTGAAAGTATTTTTTTTCAGAAATATTATCTATTCTTTAAGAAATTTTCGAAGGGATGACTCCTAGACTCAGAAATTCTAAAACACAGAGACTCCAGAAACTAAGACTCTAAGACAAAAAGCTATTTAAGAGAATATTTATGCGGCTAAGTTATAGTCGTTAGCTTGACTTTACATCAAATTGTGCTCAGATTTATGAGAGATTGACATTATCCACATGCAAATAGATGAAGGAAAGAAAAGGAACTAACTCACCCAAAAATTTATGAATTTGGTGAGATGGTGGAGACCGTTATTCTTCCAAAGTCAAGATCCATTTTTATTTGATTGCATGGCAATGTCCATCTGGAGGCTTCACTTGCAACTTTGGTGATGTAGGAGGTGTAATTGTTTTCTCGTCGAATATGAAGACCTTAAGTGTCCATGGAATTGAGTTGGACTCTTTGGCCTCCATTGCATCACTACATTCTTCGAGATATCTTGTGCTTTCCTTCTATCTAAAGGTGAACATGAAGGAGATGATGCCTCCAAAGTAGGTCTTTTGAAGTGCCATTGCATTGGAATAGATGACGTCTCTATTGTTCATAGCATGTTGCTCTCCTGAGGTGGGTAAGTTGGAGACAGTACGGTAGAAGTGGTTGGAACTTCCAAAGGAGAGCTCCTCCTTCGGACTTGTCCATCTTTGATGATATATATACTTTTCTCTTTGACACACCATTGAGTCGTCCATGCCCTCTTTGAAAAATTTCTTTCGGGTATCCAGCTTTGTTTATATGAATAATGGCATGGACATATAATCACAGTAGAGTCCTCTCTGATGCTCTTCTAATATTTAGCATTTTGAAAAATCAATTGGCCAACTTCACTCTGTAATGCATGTAATTTTGCTTCTAGGTCATCGAACCTAAGTTGACATTCTAATTCTTGAATGACGTCAACATTTTGATCTAGTTCTTCAAGTGTGATAGCTATGACTCCAAGTTCTGGATGAGTTGGTCTTGCATCGTGAGTTGATTTTCAATTGTTGTGATGAATTGACCAACCATATCTTTAAAGTGTGCCTTTGATTTGCATGATTGTGTGATGACGCCCTCTGTATTATTATTGCGTTGTCTCAAGGTTGAAAGTTGTCTCTCTACTTGATCTTGTTGTACAGAGACTTTCTTCAATAGAGAGCTCATCATATTTGAAATCATAGCAAGGGGATCCTTAGGTCGATTATTCATTTGAAATTGTTGAGGCTTCCACATGGTGTTTTGAGTAGAATGTGCCTCTGTTTGAGTTCCATCCTGCTTGACAACTTTTTGATTCTCCTCAATATGTTGATTAATGTTTGCTTTCCTCTTTGCCATTGAGGATTTGATGATGTGAGCGTGATGATCAACTTGTGTACAAAAAATATCTCCTTAAAAGCTTACACAAGACTGAAAGAAAAGTGAAAGAAACAAATAAAAAAATAAAGAAATCTAAAAGTAGCTAATGAAATCAAAATAGATAATAAATAAAGCAATCCCGCGCAATGACGCCAAAAACTTGATGCATTGTTTTTGTCCTTGGGAATGACGTCAAAAACTTGATGTGTGCTAATTATGTAGATAACATCGCTAGTAAGTGCACTAGTTGTATCAAGTAATAGCGAAAGAGTAGATTGTTGATCCCATGAGGATTGGTATTATTATCTATCTAATTCTACCAACTAATATGAGATAACAGGATTTTGAGGATTAGATAAAAGATTAGATTAAAAATAGGATTCAAAAAGTTTGATGTCAACAAGCACTGGTCGAGGATGAATAATTAAGGAAAAAATAGATTTTATTAAATCAAATTCAGTTTTGTCAACTTTTATCAGGTTAGGGTTTTCTACAGATATGACTTCCTATCCATTACGAGCCAACTATCTCAAGCCTAAAGGATCAACTGCTCCTATCTAGGATGACAATCTAACCTAGTAGGTAAATTTAGATGCATAAAGATGGATGTCCTAGACTATGAATTATTCCTATCAAGGATGCTAATATCATAGACCTCACACTATGATATTCTTATCGAGGATGTTATCTATATGTGGTAAGACATGTCATGAATAAAATTCAAAAATAAATTCATAAAATCCAAAGAAAATCGCGAATAAGTTATTCCTATCGAGGATGCTAATTGATTATAAAATCAAAGAATTTATGAAAGGCATGGAGAATCACATGTATACGCATAAAATATTGAATAAACTGAAATCAAGATGAAAAGTTAGGGTTTATCAAGTTGTCCCTTTACAATAGAAATTGTCCACAGAATATAGATCTAACAACAGACATGAGAGTTCAACCTTCGAATAATAAAAGAGGAAAGATACACAAAAGATTCAGAATCAAAACAACTCGGTGATCACCATTCGATAAGGTTGCTACAACACTTCGTCTTCTCCTCTACATGTAGGCATTTCCACCCTTGAAGAAGTATCCCAGTCTTCCAGAGCTTCTATCAATATAGGTGTTGAGGGTTATTTCTAGGTTAGAAAGTCCATGGCTTGATAAACTTCGTTTGGGAGAAGATCAGGTTTAAGTTGGGATCAAAACCGTTGAAAAATCACTTAAAGCAGACTTAAAATTGAAAAAAAAACTTAATGCCGTGAATTGTCATGGCCCTTGACAAGCTTGTCACGACCGTGACCAAAGGAAAGTGGAGAAAAAATGCGGGAGTTGTCATGGACCATGACATGGATGTCACGACCATGACCGAAGGTGAAGAATGACTTATGGGGGCTAACTCATATGGGAGTGCACTGGCCGTGACAGGCTGGTCACGGCCGTGACCGAAGTTGGAGAACCTCCCCTGGTCGTTATATGCTAGTTTTGGGTGTGAAAATGGTGGTTTGGGCAATTTTAGGTTTGTCATGGGCCGTGACTTTTTCTGTCATGTTCGTGATTGACAACTTTGCAAATATGCCCAACTTAAAATCATGATTCCGGGCTCGTTTTAACTCCGCTTTGAGTGCTATTTTTTCCAGTGTCTTCGTCTCTTCGTTATCTTGACTCATAGAAAATAAAAGTAAAAAAAATTGTGTAATTTTCAATTTTAAAATAAATAAAAGCGAAGTACAAAAAAAATGATGCATGCAACATAGAAATGAATGCAGATTCGCCCAAATATGCTATGATAAATATGATTAATTTAGCACATATCGAATACCCGCAAGCTTGAACTCTTGCTTATCCTCAAGAAAAATTCAAGAGCAAATGCTCAAGATGATTCCATCATAATATTGACCATGCAGATCAATACTTTCCTTGCACCCTCTTTCTCCTGTTCCTCACTAACAATGCACTTTCACCTATCCTCCTACTTGACAAGTTGTTGACTCATAAAGAATTTAAACATAGTGTTGACTCACTCACAACTTAAAGACATAGTGTAACACTTTAGAGCAATAATGTTGAAAGAACAAGTATCATGGAGTTTATACTATTGAACAATGCATATTACAATGTTTATTGACTTTTTTTCTTTTGGGTTCCAGCAAAACTAGGTAGTGGACTTAACACTTAAGTGCTTCTTCAATTTGCACAAGATGGTCCATGTAGAGGATTTTCCATCGATAGAGCCCAGACCAGTTGGTCTTAGGTCACCGGGCATGAATCCCTATGGATTTACTTGCCCGAATACACTCAGGTTCTGAATAACACTTAAGGGCTACTTCAACTCCTTTGCTCATATTCCTTTTTTATAATCTTTTTCAACTTTTCTTTTGCACACTAGATTCTTTTTCAACTTTTTGAAATTTTTCACATATTTTTTATAAGTTCCAAAGATACTCAATCATTCAATAAAAAGAATGTAAATATATATACTCAAGTACAATAAAGCTGGAAGAAACTTGTTGTTTACAATGTAATCACTTTATTCCACATAATTCTAGACTTCAGTTCACACATGTGATTTGCATTCTAAATAAGGCACTCGAATTCATAGATCATACAAGTCAACTCTAGAATATATTCTTGCTTAAAACAAAAAGTTAAGAAAGGGTAGCATAATTTTTCAAATTTTTATGCTGACACACATTGATGCATACAACTAACTCAAACTAACAAAAAGATACATGCTACTGATAGTGGACTCAGACAAAATACATGAAATCTAAACTCCCCCAAGCTTAAACTGAACACTGTCCTTAGTGTTTAAGCCTCGACCGAGGGAGATGACACTATGACAATTAAGGAAAAAAAATATGCATGAAAAAGAATATAACCTGACTAATCCATCAAAATTGGAGACAAGGTGAAGAATAATCCATAATGGCCTCCTAGCTAGAGTAATACTTGTGCATGCCTAACCATCTTATCGATGTCGTCCTTATATGCATGACTCTTCATAATAATCTCAAACTAGCATAGTTGCTCTCCTCTGATTGCCTTCAAGGTGGCCTGAGAAAACATACAGTGTAGAGTAGGAGGAACTTTCCAAGGTGAAAACATTTTTTTTCAGAAATATTATCTATTCTTTAAGAAATTTTCGAAGGGATAACTCCTAAACTCATAAATTTGCTAAACAATACTCAAAATTACAAGATTAAAATTCTAAAACACAAAGAATCCAGAAACTCTAAGACACCAAACTCTTTAAGAAAAGGTTTATGCGGCTAAGTTATAGTCATTAGCTTGACTTTGCCTCAAATTGTGCTCAAATTTATGAGAGATTGACATTATCCACATGCAAATAGAAGAAGGAAAAATAAAAGGAACAAACTCACACAAAAAATTATGCATTTGTCGCGATGGTGGAGATCGTTATTCTTCCAAAGTCTGGATCCATTTTTATTTGATTACATGTCAATGTCCATCTGGAGGCTTCACTTGCAACTTTGGTGATGTAGGTGGTGTTAATTTTTTTCCAGTTGAATATGAAGGCCTTATGTGTCCTTGGAATTGAGTTGGACTCTTTGGCCTCCATTGCATCACTACATTCTACGAGATTTCTTGTGCATCCCTCCTATCTAAAGGTGAATATGAAGGAGATGATGCCTCCAAATTAGGTCTTTTGCAGGACCATTTCATTGGAATAGATGATGTCTCTATTGTTGATAGCATGCTGCTATCTTGAGGTGGGTAAGTTGGAGACAATACGGTAGAAGTGGTTGGAACTTCCAAAAGAGAGCTCCGCCTTTTGACTTGTCCATCTTTGATGATGTATGTACTTCTCTCTTTGAGTCGCCATTGAGTCATCCATGTCCTCATTGAAAACTTTCTTTGGGGTTGCAAATCTATTTATTTGAATAATGGCATGGACATATGATGACAGTAGAGTCGTCCTCGTTGTTCTTCTAAGATTTAGTATTTTGAGAAAGCAATTGGCTAACTTGACTCTTTAATGCATGTATTTTTTCTTTAGGTCATCGAACCTGAGTGAACATTATAATTCTTGAATGATGTCATCATTTTCGAACTTGTTCTTCAAGTGTGACAATTGTGACTCCAAGTTTTGGATGAGTTGGTCTTGCATGGTATGTCAATTTTCAATTATTGTGATGAATTGATCAACCATCTCTTCAAAGTTTGCCTTTGATTTGCATGATGGTGTGATGACACTCTCTGTATTATTATTGTGTTGTCTCAAGTTTGAAAGTTGTCTCTCTAAATTTGATAATTGATCTTGTTGTATAGGACTTTCTTCTATAGAGAGCTAATTACATTTGAAATTATAGCAAGGGGATCCTTAGGTAGATTATTTGTTTCAAATCGTTGAGACATCCACATGGTGCTTTGAATAGAATGTGCCTCTGTCTGAGTTGCATCTTGCTTGACAAGTTCTTGATCCTCCTCAATATGTTGATTAATGTTTGCTTTCTTCTTCGCCATTGAGGATTTGATGATGTGAGTGTGATGATCAACTTGTCAAAAATATCTTAGAGAAATAAAGGAAATCTAAAAGTAGCTAATGAAATAAGAATAGATCATGAACAAAATAATTTCAGGCAACAACGCCAAAAACTTGATGCATTATTTTTTTCCTCGGCAACGGTGCCAAAAACTATCGTGCTAATTATGTAGATAAAATCGATAACAAGTGCTAGTCGTATCAAGTAATAGCAAATGAGTAGAGTGTTGATCCCATGAGTATTGATATTATTATCTATCTAGTTCCACTAACTAGTAGGAGATAACAGGATTTTCAGGATAAGATAAAAGATTAGATTAAAAATAAAATTCAAAAAGTTTGATGTCAACAAGCACTGGTCCAGGATGAATAATTAGAAAAAAATCAGGTTTTGTTAAATCAAATTCAGTTTTGTCAACTTTTATCAGGATTAGGGTTTTCTATAAATATGAATTCCTATCCAAGATGAGCCAACTATCTCAAGCCTACAGGATGAACTGCTCCTATCCAGGATGACAATCTAACCTAGTAGGCTAATTGAGATAGATAAAGATGGATTCCCTACACTCAGAATTTTTCCTATCAAGGATGCTAATCTAACCGACCTCACACTCTTATATTCCTATCGAGGATGCTATCTGTGTGTGGTATAACATGTCATGAATAAAATTCAAAGATCAATTCATAAAATTCAGATAAAATCACGAACATGTTACTCCTATCTAGGATGCTAACAAATCATAAAATCAAAGAATTTATGAAAGACATGGAGAATCACATGCATACGCATAAAAGATTGAATAAACTAAAATTAATATGAAAAGTTAAGGTTTATCTAGTCTTCCCTTTACAATAGAAATTCTACATAAAATATAGATCTAACTAAAGACATGAGAGTTCATCCTTCGAATAATAAAAGAGGGAAGATACACAAAAGATTCAGATTCAAAACACCTCAGTGATCACTCTTCAAAAAGGGTGTTGTAGCACTTGGTCTTCTCCTCTTCATGTACTTCCAGGCTTGAAGAAGCATCCCATGCTTCTAGAGCTTCTATCAATATAGGTTTTAAGTGTTATTTATAGGTTAGAAGAGTTCTTGGCTTGATAAACTTTGTTTGCGAGAAGATCAAGTTCAAGTTGGGATCAGAACCATCGAAAAATCACTTAAAACAGACTTAAAATCACAAAAATAACTTAATCCCGTGAACGACTGTGACATTAGGAAAGTGGAGAAAAAATGCATTTGGGAGTTGTCACGGGCCGTGACATGGATGTCATGGCCGTGACCGACGGTGAAAATGACTGGGGGGATAAAACTCATTTCTGGAGGTGTCACGGCGGCTTGTCACGATCGTGACCGAAGCTAGAGAACCTCCCCTGGCCATTATATGCAAGTTCCGGCCGTGAAAATGGTGTTTTCGGCAATTTTGGATTTGTCACGGACCGTGACTTTTCTGTTATGGCCGTGACTGAGTCTTGCAAATATGCCCAACTTAAAATCGCGATTCTGAGCTCATTTTAACTCAGATTTGAGTGCGATTTTTTCTAGTGTCTTCGTCTCTTTGTTCTCTTCCTTTTTTATATTTTAAAATAAATAAATGAAAAGAAATACATAAAATGATGCATGCAACATAGAAATTCTAATGTATATTTGACCAAATATGCTATGAAAAATATGATTAATTTAGCATGCATCACCGCCTGAGACATAGCCCAATTGGGTGAACCTCGTAAATCTTATGTCTTTCTTCTGTGTGTGAACTTGTCTCTCTCTCTCTCTCTCTCAAACAAAAACAATCAGATTATATATCTTGGATGGCTGTTTAAAAGCATAGACTTCATAATTAATATGAAATGAACTTCATGGGTCCAGATTGAGAAGTTGATGAGGTGCACAATGCCAATTTGAAATATTCAACATGGTCATAGTAGACAAACCAGCACATATTTTTAAGGATTATCTGCTCCATGCATAGCCACTTATTTAAAACAAAGATTTCAGTCATATAATTGGACTCGATGTCGCTTGGAGCAAAGGATATCAGCAAATCATCTTGGAAATGATTGAAAAGATGCTGTTCAATTCTTAATAGGCAATGCCACACTAGATGATCATTTCCGGCCCTGCTGGAGGCAGGCCTACATATCTGAGGTGCAATTGGCTAGTGTGCGTCAAGCATACAGTACGTGAGGCTAATGGTGTCGCCGACCTTCTCGCACGTCAAGCGCTATCTTCCTACAACAAGGACTACATCTTCCTGCATGACAACCCACCTCCCAGCATTGACCCTGACATTTTTGCTGACATAGTAGGGTACAAATTTTGATTTATAACTAAATTATGGATTTTTCCACCCATCATTTACCGAAAAAAATCTTCAAAGATGAATGATTGATCTTTGTATATGGAAGTACTACATTATGAATTAGAGTTGCCCCTATCTGCTTGATTAATGAATTAATGTATCACTATATGGCACCATGAGGTAACACGGAAGCAATAGAAACATGTAATAAATATAAGTGAAAGGAAGATTTATGCTTTTAAATTTAATGTTAGAAATATTATTTAGCATGTTTTACTATTTTGCCTAATTTTTCAACTATTTTCCTCCATTAACTTTTCAATTTCCTTTTTCCATCTCTCATGTTGATTGTGCTAATCATATATTCTAATTTCTTATTATTCATTTTACGTGAGGCTAATGGTGTCGCCGACCTTCTCGCACGTCAAGTGCTATCTTCCTACAACAAGGACTACATCTTCCTGCATGACAACCCACCTCCCAGCATTGACCCTGACATTTTTGCTGACATAGTAGGGTACAAATTTTGATTTATAACTAAATTATGGATTTTTCCACCCATCATTTACCGAAAAAAATCTTCAAAGATGAATGATTGATCTTTGTATATGGAAGTACTACATTATGAATTAGAGTTGCCCCTATCTGCTTGATTAATGAATTAATGTATCACTATATGGCACCATGAGGTAACACGGAAGCAATAGAAACATGTAATAAATATAAGTGAAAGGAAGATTTATGCTTTTAAATTTAATGTTAGAAATATTATTTAGCATGTTTTACTATTTTGCCTAATTTTTCAACTATTTTCCTCCATTAACTTTTCAATTTCCTTTTTCCATCTCTCATGTTGATTGTGCTAATCATATATTCTAATTTCTTATTATTCATTATTTAAGCTTTTGACATTTTTTCATCATTCCTTCTTTTTATGAGGGTAAAGTATTAACCTACTTTGTTTTTTCTTCCAAAATAGAAAAAAATAGGAACATTATTATTATTATTATTATTATTATTATTATTATTATTATTATTATTATTATTATTATTATTATTATTATTATTATTATTTCTTAATGGTATTTTAGTTTTTTATAAATTCTATGCAAGTTGGCCAAAGTAGTTGAAGATCACATTGAGGATAACAACTTATAGCAGAAGGAAAACTATTTTCAGTTTTGCTTCATAAATCGAAATGGTGGGATTAGGTAATCAAATTGATTCCCGAATAACACACCCTGCCACGTGTCAAATTGTCCTTCTATGGATGCTACTAGGTTTGACTATTTTATCAGTCAATAAAAATTGCGGAATAAAATAAAAATTTAAAACTCTTCCATAAAATAAAAGTGTGGAAGTCTTAAAAACAACATTAGTGTCTCAACATACTCTCATATGCTTATTACAACTCAATGGAAAAATTAAAAAGGAGACATCTAGATATAAGTCCATTATCCATATGCAAGCAGGATCCATCATGAGCTCTTATCGCAAAACACGCTATCATCCAGCATATCACTGTAGATTACTTACCTGCAATATCCAATATAGGGAAGGCAATTGTCCCATGAGTTATGAAGCCCAATAGATATAATTATCATGATAAAAGCATGAAGAATAAGCTAGGACAATATCATAAAAAAATAGTCAAATATCATTAATCATCAATCAATACAATGCAATATAACATCTTTGTTTCCTTTCCATTCACTGATATGCAATATTCTAGTTCCTTCTATGCTGAGATGATGCTCTAGTTTTCTTACTATACAATGCTCTGGTTCATTGTATGCAATGTTCTAGATTAATGATCTAGTTTTTTCAATGAAATGCTTTATGATCAATTCAATATCTAGTCCAAGTGGAATATCTTGTTATTTTTGCTTATTCCATTAGTGACCTTGAGGGTGACTTTGGGGCGACTTTGAAAGAGGCTCATGAGCTCTTTGGAGGTTTGTCAATAAAAGATCATTGGTGATGCACAAACTACGACATGGCTCACAAGGGGAAGGATGCTCGAGAATTCTTTCGTTGCAAGGCGGGGAGAAGACCAACAACGTGAACTAAGTAACAATTATCCAACCAGTCTCTAACAATGCGATGACATCACTTTTGCTTCAAATTGTGCAATGCATGATGACCTCATCATTTAATTATTGAATATTGTTGATCATCATCTTTTTCGCATATTAGTACTTAACATCCATAGGGAATTAATCATCATCGAGGGTTTTAAAATAAAATAGAGAAGACATATCCCATCGTCAAGTCGACACGGACTGTATCGAGTATGAGCATGAATCGTTTTCATCACTATTCAATTTCTCTATAGCATATTGTGTTGTGTCGGGGGTGTGACAAGGGCCATGTTTCATCTCTACTTAAATAATAAAATTTCGTCTAACGCGAGATGTGTTAGCGAGTCCCATCCAATCTCCGACACAAACTATGCCCTGACTATCATTCACTTCACTGATTAAAATACTCCGACATGGTTCAGCGTGTTCGAGCAACACATACCATTTTTGGTTCTATCCCAAGAAGGTTATGATATTCATTTTGGAATCATGTATTAGTATTTTTTTTCAGAAGTAGAATAATACTTTATTTTGTTGACCAATTAGTTGGTCAAAAGTTAAGTAAAAATTGTAAGTCTTTTGTGTCTCCAAAAGTGCATTATGTCACATGGTAAAATGTGCTTCATTTTTCCATCAAATTATATATATATATATATATGATATATATCGAAACAAAGCATCTAAAGTTTACAATTTTTGACAAATGAGAACATAGGTCATGTCACTAGTTACATTTCTTCACGTTGTCTCCATTGTCCTCTTTCCCCTGCATGCATTTTTTAATCTGACTCTTGTACGCTTCTCAACTTCTGGAGATTCCTTTATATGGTCATGTTGAACGTTTGAGGGCAGACCCTGGTCAGGAGTCGATATGTAATAATGGACAATAGCAGATTTCTAAATTGTCAAGAGAAACCAGATTACAAAGTCCCGACACAGAACTCTTTGTTTCGCAGTCAATAATAGATAACTGTCAAACATTGATTCACCTCCAACGACATGCCATGAATAGTTGATCACAGTGCACAAACCGTGGAGGAGAAGAAAAGAGATGGGAAGAGATGTGGGGGGAAAGAGTTGTGTCATCTTATCTCAAATAAAAAAATTGGGTATTTATAGTTACAAATGTGGCACCGTAACAACACTATGCCAATGTACTAGTGTTACAAAACACTGTTACAAACTAAATGCCAATTTCCTTTTCTACCTTATTTTTCCTGCTAACTATAACAGACATATCTACAAGAACAATTAATTACCACAATTTAAATTAAATGATCATCCAACACTTCCCCTCAAATTGGGTCCTTATGAACATTCAAAAATCCCAACTTGCCAAGAAGATGATCATGTTGTCGAGCTCCAAGTCCTTTAGTAAAAATGTCTACCAATTGTTCTTCTGTAGTGATATGCTTAGTTTCTATCATCTGCAACTTAATCTGGTCTCTCACAAAGTGAAAATCCACTTATATTTGTTTTGTTCTTTCATCAAAGATAGGAGTGCCAACTATATCTAAGGCTGCCTTATTCTCACAATTCATAGTTATGGGCTTAAGGAAGTGCATACCCAACTCACTGAACAACCTATCTAGTCACATCACTTCTGAAATTGTTATATATACTATGATATTCAGATTCTGCTGTCGACTTAGACATTGTAAACTGCTTCTAGATTTTCATAAGACAAGTGCTTCTCCTACTTTAATACAAAAACCAGTAATGGACTTTCTAGTATGAACACAAGCTGCCCAATTTGCATAAAAAATGCTTGCATTTTATTACTATGGTTTGATGGATAGAAGATCCCTTTTTCTAGTTCTTTTTTAAGATACCTATTAATTCTCATGGGAGCATCCATGTGTGACTTCTTGGGTTGCTGCAAATTGACTTAAGTGCTGAACTGCAAAAAAAATGTTTGGCCTAGTAATAGTCAAATAAATCAGCTTCCCTATTAGCCTTTGGTAAGTATCGAATTCTGATAACAGCTCATCTCTCTGCAACTGTCCGGATACAACTTGTCATATTCAATAGAAGTTAGTTTTTAATTTTGTTCCAGCGGAATTGCTGCTACCTTGACTCCAACTATTCCGAATTCTGCAATTAGATTGAGAGCATACTTTCTCTGTGTTACAATCCTTTTGTCTGATGTGAGAACCTCTGGCCCAAGAAAGTACTTGAGTTCTCCCAAATATTTTTATTTTAAAATTGGTACTTAGTACAGATTTTGCTTCTTCAATTAGTTCCAAGTTGTCTCCTGTAAGAAGGATGTCATCTACATATATAAGAAACACAATAATTTTATCACCTAATCTGTTGACAAATAGAGAATAGTCAAATTTACTCTGTTGATAACCTGCTGCAGTCAAGGTTTCAGTCACTTTTAAATTCCACTGTCGTGATGCCTACTTGAGCTCGTATAGGGATTTGAGCAATCTACACATCTTAGATGTCTCCCCTGATTGACAAGGACCTGAGGAATCTGCATATAAACCTCCTCAGTAAATTTCCATTGAAAAAAGAATTATTTACATCAAGATGAAAAAGAGACCATTTATTTTGAGTTGTAATGGTAAGCACAAATCTAATAGTAGAGATTTTAGCCATGGGAGAGAAAGTCTCCTTGTAATCCAAACCTCCTTTTGAGTGTACCCTTTAGCTACAAGTCTATCTTTGTACCTTTCAATTCTCCATTAGCTAACAATTTAACTTTATAAACCATTCGCATCCTAAAGCCATTTTACCAGGGGGTAAGTCCACAACCTCTTGAAAAGTATGGGGTTCATGAACAACATCAAGAGATGACAAGAAAGCTTGATAAGCAAAGGATAAATGATTATAAGAAACAAAATTGGAAATTGAATGAGAATGATGTATTCTTGAAGTGGGATCAACAATAAAATCATTTAACCAAGATGGAGGTTTGTATATCCGGAATGAAACGGTGGGCACCTCCCGTCTGGATCTCGCTCAATGCAAGGTCAAGATGTTAATATGCTTTGCCTCAAAGGAACTCAAGAACTCGTAGGTCAACTTCACATAAGTTTGCCACTTCTTCAACTAAAACTCTCTCATGCCAACCCGACCAAAGAGTGTGATGACATCATCCCAATCTGGTGCATTGTGTCGAGGTAGGCATACTTAGTCGGAATGACTTGCAATTGCTCGATCCTCTGATAGAGTCGCTCGTGCTCCTAGTCTCTGTATTGAAACTGTACTGGCTTTGGAATCATTGTTGGATCTGGCATTTGTGCACGGGCCTCTTCCTCCGTTACTTCTAAAGTTCGGCGTTGGGGAGGCATTCTGCAGATGGAAATAGTCTACGCCGGATAGGGAAACAATATGCGTTAGAGATGTCAAAAATGACCTGTGCTATCAGTAAACGGGCCGTGTTGAGGAGTTGTCGATGGCGCTCGTTGCAGTGGTGTGCTTGTTGACACGACAGATGTTAGGTTCTTTTGGCGCCGCGTTGTTTTGATGAACGCGGGCGAATAAGAAGGTGTCTTGGGTCGTTCGAAAGTCGGTGCAAGCCGGTGTTGTGAGCGCGTTGGAGAAGAAATGCGCGGCGCGATCAGGAGGGCGCTTGTAATAGAAATCCGACGCGGGCAGCTAGTGGTCACGTGGAGTTGAGGAAGGGGATGGCCGGAGATGATGCGACCAATGTTGTTGGTGTCGACGCGGGCGGAGACGTGGCTAGTGGTGCAGAGATGCACTGGTGACGCACGGTGTTCTTGCATAAGGGTGTCGCTGGACGCAGTGAAGAGGGTGTGTCAGATCAAAGACGCGCTGGCAAAGAAGAACGCAGCCGAAGTTGCAGTAGTTTTGGTGAAGAAGAAGGTCGAACTCGTCATGGCTTGAAGTAGGCGCGGCGAGAGGAGAGATGCACGGCCGGTGTTGACGAGCGCGGCTGGCAGCAGCTGAAATAGAGCATGGTGTCGACATCTGAGCGCGGGTGGGGGCGCGGCTGGCAGAGCGGTGGTGGCATGGCGGCCGGTCGCGTCCAGTAGTAAAGAGAGGGCCCGTGTTGTGACACGACCGATGAGCACGATCGGTGGTGTTGATGCCGGGCGCATTGAGTGAGATTAAGGCTAGCGACGTGGGCGGAGAAGGCCGTGATCTAAAGATGAAGATGAAGAAGGTAACGTTGTTGGTTTTATAGAAAAAAAACTTTGCCTTTCATTAATTGCAGTGTATGGGCACATGTAGTTGGCATCGTAATCGAGGCATTGTGCGCATCATGGAGAATTTGGAGCGACACACATGCTGATTGATGTGACAAATCAAGGTCATGACCCATTTTGTCGAGAGGACATGGTCTGTTTAGTCTCGTGTGCCTGTTGACCACGTACGAACTTTGAAACATTGATTTGATCATTCGCTGATTTCATTGGACACGAGAACATGGCTGGTGTTGCTGTTGAGCGTGCGCGTCTGTTTGCGGAGTTGATTGTCGTGATGTGTCGATGTTGATTCCGAAGATTTGACACAATTTACTCACATATGATGATGCAAACCGTTTGATGAAGAGACACATACCATTTTAACATGACCCTTGCTGGTGCAAACGGGCCATTTTATGGACCAGAAATTGACTCGACCTGAAAAAAAAATAGAAAAAAAGTAGAAAAAGAAAATAAGGTTAGGCAGTATAGTTCTAACTTGACTTGGTTTGTCCTAATTTAGGGTTCTCTGGCCTTATCTTCCTTTCTTGGGTTCTTCTTTGTGTTGCTAGGGAGGGTTCCTAATTGTCTTCCAGTAATAATGTTTGCCAGTTGTCCCACATGGTTTTCTAAGTTTTTTAAAGATGCTTGTTGATTTGTAAACTTGGTGTCTACAAATACCATAAAATTCTTGATTAGATCTTCCAAATTTAACTTTTGTCAGGGCTTGATCTATCATTGTTGCGTGGCTGGAATCCAGGCGAGGTCCTCTATTGTTTTCCCATGAATAGTTAGGCTGCATCCTTAGACCAAATTTGTTGCCCTGTTGATTGTTTCTGAAGTAATTTTTGGCAATGTAGTTGGCATTTTCCATTTGAGCGAGAAAAGAAGAGGAATTGGTCCCTCTTGGGAGTTCATGATTATGATGCCCCTCTCCACAGATATCACACATGATCTGGTTCTCTATTGCTTTAATTGGAAGTTTGGTTCCCATTAGAAATTCCATCTTCTCGTTTAATGCATCCAACTAGGCTGATAAGTGTGTTGCATTGTCCACTTGGTAGATTCTTATGTTCATGATAACTCTGGATTGCTGATTTTTCCAGTTGGTTAGAACTAGGTTATCAATAATCTTCTACAGATCCTTAGGAGATTTCTCAGAGATGGTGCTCCTTGAAATGCATCTAACAGGTTTTTAACTTGCTAGGTGGCACCATTATAGAAATATTAGATCTGCTCATAAAGAGGCATGAGGTCCTGGGGCACTTTGGACAATAGATCCTTGAATCTCTCCCAAGCCTCATGCATTGATTCAGTGTCATGTTGGTCGAAGGACTTTACATCAAATACCAGACTTGATGCCTTTTATGGGGGATATCATCCCCTCCAGGTAGTGATGGTTCCTGCAGCCAAGGTGGATAGCCAAGAAGATGCCTTCCGTCTTAGGGAGAAAAGGAAGAGAAGTCGAACTGCATCATCAGAAACGCTAGTGAAGTTGAACGTGTGACTTAGATGAATAAACTTCTTGACATGGCTAAAGGGATCTTCGTCTTGATTGCCACTAAATTAATCATGTTGGATCATCCGCATTGTTCCATATGGAATTTTAAAGTCGGTGTCCACTGGGGGCAGAGTGATGATGTATGATCCTTCTAGAAGCTGACCTAGAGTGTAGTCCCTCATGGTCCGATAAGCAGGTGGTTGGACATGTGGTGGAAGTGGTGGAGGATTAGCTTGGTTATTGTTGTCCGCCATCTGTCTAGCCTCTCTTCTAGTCTATCGAATAGTGCTTTCAATTTCAGGATCAAAATCCAGAGGTTGTTTGGATGTCCTGGTGTCGTGACTACTACTAGACTCAAGATTGGTGTGAACTGTACTAGAAACTCAATAAAGCAAACAATTGGGGTAAAAAGAAAATGGGTTGTGTCAGGCAAGCATTATTCGTGTCAGATGTAAAGTGTGCTGCATTCTAGATGGACGTCGGTCGTGTGCAAGCACATTACTAGTGAACGCGTTGAGATAGATCGGGTTCCAGATGAATGCAGACCGTGTTCCAGATGAAAATGGCAAGTGTTCCGGGTACCTCACAGACATGATGCATGTTGCTGAGGCGGCCCGAACACAAGTAGAAGACGCGGGTCATTTCCAATGGTCGCGGTCCATGTCGTTGTCCAAAAATGTTCGTTTGTTGCATTCAATTCCTACACGGTCACCAGAAAAATAGAAAAGTAATAAAATTCAAGTTAATAAAATAAGATTATCAGAAATTAAAATCAAGTCTTTGAAAACAATGCCAAAAAACTTGATGCAAAAAATCACACGTGCAAAAAACTCGGCAAGTATACAGATCACACAAGTAATAAAGAGTGAATATTGAGTTGTCGATCCCACAGGGACTAATGAATTTTAAAATCTGAAATCTAATATGAAAACTTGAAAAGTGGATTTTTAAAAATATATTTTGAAAAGAAAAGAAAAGATAAAATAAAATATGAGATTAAAACTTCAATTAGATTGATTGGTTAGGTTGGTTAGGGTTAGAATTATGTTTTACCACTGTTATCTCTTGGATTTAATCAATTTAAATGTTTCTAAATATTAAATGGCAGAATAATGATTTAATATTATAAGAATCCTCTCGAATGACCTAACTAATCCTAAATTAACTTAGGAAGATGCAAACCACATTTATCCCAAATAAATTAAGTTAAAATGTATTGAAACCCATTCCTAAATTGTTAGGCCTCTCTCGAGTGAATAACAACCCACAATCTATGAATTCCGAAACCAGATAGACATAAACCTTTGCATTTGTAAAGAAGAACACCTAAAAACAACCGAAAATAATTATTCCAGAAAATGGCCCGCATCGCATCAGAAAATAGACCGCGTCCGGGCAGAGATAAAACACGAATCGTGAAATAAGAGAGAACACGGTCGAGTCGGCTAAGATCACGATCGTGTTTCTCCGAAATCAATATAATATTTAGAAATGGCGAAATAGGTCGCGCAAAGACAACACAACCCATGTCTAATATGGGAGAGGACATGGTCGAGTCGGCTAAGATCACGACTGCGTTTCTCTCTGAAATCAATATTAAATTCAAAAATTGGGTCGCACAAAGAAAACACGATGTGCTAAAAACGAGGGACAACACGGTCGAGTCGGCTAAGATCACGACCGTGATTGTCTCCGATTAAAATATTCAGATACGTGCAAAACAATTTCTCAAATGGTGGCGTACAGAAGGAAAACGACACGCGTTAGACGAGCACAGTCCGTTTTGACCTCTTCTGAAAAATAAATTCAATAAAAATCTGAAATAAAGTTAAGCATGATTAATTGTAGACTAATTATGATTAATTCAGAGTAAAGTACCAACAGTATCTTTGTTTAATGCTAATAATATACTCAATAAACATTAAGAACATAAAAACTCATATGCAAGTTCATCTAATATTGCAGAGTAGATTAATCCAAGAGAATAACAGAGTTTAATAGAATTCTTTCCCTAACCAATCAACAAAAATAAAAGGAAGAGAAAACTATAACTAACAAATTTTGTAGAATGTCAACAGGTCTCCTTCTCTCCACACTAGGGATTCAGAAACTTTTGCAGAGAATTCTAAATGAGGGATATCTATCCTAGGGTTACAATTGGCTTTATTTATAGGAAAAAGTTGAGATGAGAGCCCTAGATCAGACGATTTAAATTAAAAATCCATTTCTTGTACGTAAAGTCGCAATCAAGAGTCATCTGATTTGTTGAACCACCAAATGATGTCATCAACACGGCCGGCATTGACTGCTAAATGGCATGCGTTGATCTGGTAGGAGTTGGAGTTGCACACGATTTGGAATGCGGAACATGGCCCGCGTTGATCTGGTAAGAGTCTGTTTTGACGTCATTATTGACACGTGGCATCTTTTGAGTGGGTGAAGCCACCGTTTTGACGTGGAACACGGGCGTGAGTTGGCTGACGTGGCATGAACACACCCTATTTTGGGCGAGCGCGATCCGTGTTGTATTGGCATTTGAAGTTAATCATCGTAGCTAAGAACAAGGTCTGTTTTGATGCAAACATGGTCCGTGTTCTACTTGATTCATTGAATATTGTGGCCTCTTTGACCTTCTATTTGGAATCTTCAAAGTTTGGGAGTTTTCCTTAAAATTCACCAATAGCGAACACATGGGTAGTTTTTGGCTCACAAACAAAATATAATAAAATAAACTGAAAATCATGCATGAACATATGCCAAATACTAAGAAATGACATGAAATGGATGCATGCAACATGCATATTTTTGCTCGCATCACATCCTTCTCCATTCGCTCTGCCAATTCAATAGTTGTGCAGGGTTCTGTAATTGCCTGCTATAGTCAGGGTTCAAAGTTCTGGGTTCAGGCCTTGGACGAAGCGGTCCGCTCTTTCATCCTCCTCATGCTTCAACTTGCATAACCTTTCTAGTCAGACGAACTGGTTGCAATATTCCTCCATTGTCATGTTACCCTACTGCAGTTCAAGAACTCACGTTACTTCTGACTGTGTTGGTAGGCAGTGAAGTAGCGCGTCTCCAATACCTTCCTTAAATATTTCCAAGCAATCACCTCCTCATCCGGAAAATTGGTGGCTTTAGTAGTCCACCACCAATCTTTCGCATCCTTTACCAAGTGATATTTATTGTAAAAAGTACCTCAATTGTTATCATCCAACGTTCTACCCCATCTACACCTTTAGTACCCTTAAACTCAAGGGACAAAAGCTTAAGGAAATGTTGGAAGTCCTTAGCTGCCTGGATTTGATGATGCCTCCCTTGATTGTCTAGGGCCTAGTTGTCTTGGGCCGCACTATGGGCCTCATCCTTTACTTGGTTGACTCTTTTTGTGATGGTTAAATGCACGTCTAGGAGGCATCCGATGAGTAGAAATTGTGTTCAACAATAAAAGGTGGTACTAGGTTTCAAAACGTCAAGGTTTGACATCTTTGGACCCAGGGACACCTAAACAGAGACAAACAATCAACAAGTCATAAAAATTAATCTAAACACACAACTCCAACCGCAAGTATTTAGTTATCCTTGTAGTATTTTAGGATCGAATCCACAGGAAAATTAGAATTTCACAATGCAATACTCCATTCTACCACAAACGGAAATCAAGGAGAAAAATATTTTGTGCAGAAAATAAGATGAGATAGAACTAAAATCTGAAAAGGAAAGTAAACAAATATTTTTCGTGTTTTTAGATTTAAGGCGGGTAAAAACAAAACAAATACGAAGGAAGTTGAATCACTCAAAATGGAAATAACCGGGACATGGGAATCATTTTCGAACTCTATTTGTTAATGAACATATGAAGTTCAAATAATGTTGACTTGAGACATTAAGAAATCAAACCCAGCTACTCTCGCAGTCAAGGCTTGAACCTAAATCCCTATAGGCTTCTCACATGCAATCTCTCAATGCATGGACAACCCCTCTCCAATCAACCCTAGGTATCCGTGGTAACCTCTCAGCCTCATATGAATATCTTAGACAAACAGGTTCTCCCTCTCGGTCTCAACCCCATGAAGCCGAAATGAAAACCACTCTTTGATAAAATCCAACTCTCCTCTCGGGTCCTTGTAGATTCCTTGCAATAAATCCTTCCCTCTCGGAACATGGTTGCTACGAAGATGTGAATGACATTCCAACCACAAGATAACAAGAATAAGAACTAACTATTACTCTTCAATGAATAAAATTCTCCCTCTCGGTCTCAACCTTCCACCAAAAATAAAACAGCAATTAGCTCACAATCAAAATAAACACATACAAAGTATCATGAATGAGAACTACACACTATATTTTCTTAAATGGAATGGGTTCTCCCTCTCGGTCTCAACCCACTATGGAATAGATAGCGAGCATTTCATAGCATCAAAATCAACACATGTACAAGCACATAATGTAGCGAAAGATTGGAAAGTCAAATGAAAACATAGATGAATTGAAAGATAAGTTCAAAGAGCAAATAGGTGTTATCAAATCATCTCTTCTCCAGGCCTAAATGTTTAGCCTCTTACAACCATCACACAAATCACAAATATGTTAATACTGGAGTTCATTGTTGGAAATTAGCAAAAGTGAGAATCGCAAAACATAAACCAATGATCCTCTCAAAATCTCAACATAAAGCTCTTCCTCTCAGCTTTGGTTCTTCCTCTTCCTTGTCAATGGTGGCAACGCCACTCTACACCTCCTCTCGGATGCAGAACGGACCCCCTTTTTCTTTCTCCTTTTTGTGCTTTTATCCTCTTCCTCTTTTCTAATCATTAGATGCCACTTGTCCCTTGCATAGCCCTGCCAATATTCCCTGGAAACTGCCAAGGAACCTTCTTCATTTGGACCACAAAAGCAGGCAGAGGAATTTTTAGAATTTGTTTCATGTTTTATCTTCAAGCAGCTTTTGGCAGGTAGTAGAGTCAAGGCTTGAACGTCTACGCACGTACCCACAGGTCTAATTTCCAACATATTTGTGAAATGGCCTTAGTTAAATCACTACAGGAGAAAAGCAAGTGTTAATCATTTAAATATTAACTTAAAATAGTATTTGGGGTAAAAATAGGTACTTATGCCCAGGGAATTTCAAATGTTGCAAAGGTTGTAAAAAAGTGCAGCAATATGTGAAATTGATGCAGAATTCTATGAAGAAGTGTAGTCTTTGCATATAAAAATGGGGAGTAAATTTCTTGTCATCATAATTCCCCCAAACTTAAGCTTTTGCTTGTCTTCAAACAAAGAATTTAAAAATATTAAGGCCACACTATGAACGTATAATAGCTTTCACAACTCCCCTTAGTTGGTCAGATCTCCCTAGTCATCATACATTTTTTTAGCCAATTAGCCTCCTCCTAGAACCACTGAAACTCAAGCCTAGTGCACAACTGAAGATGCAAACTGGACAATCCCTTCCCGCTTCCCTCTCTAGACCTACAATTCTTGATGAAAAGTAGAAATGATATTGGTTTACTCACAAGCAGAAATGGGTTACTAAACCTTCTTCCTTTTTTTTTGCATTGGGTTACTAATCCAAAAAAAAATTTCTATTTCAAGTAGGGTTACTAACTCTTTTCTTTTTCTTTCTCTTTTTTTCTTCTGGATTGGGTTATTAACTCTTTTTTTTTCTTTTTTTCAAGCAGGGTTACTAACCTTTTTTCTCTTTTCTCTTTTATTTTTGAGTGTGAAGTCGTTGTAGAGATATTGTAAGAGAGTATATTCTTTTGTTCTTGTTGAGAGGTTGAAAGCTCCATTGTAAAAGAGGTTCACACATAGCCTCTTGAGCGAAGAAAAGTGTGAGATTGAGCTTCCTTGGAAGAGAGGTGTGCCTTACCTCTCGAAGTAGAGAAAAGGAGGTATGGTGTAAAGGGATTCATCCCCTAGTTGCAAAGAAGTGCTAGTAGATCTCCGACGGTCTCGAGGTCGAGAAGTTGGATTGGGGACGTAGGCCAAGTTGGGGTCGAACCTCGTCAACAACTTGATCCGTGTCTTGAGTTTGCTTTCTCTCTTACTTGCTTTACTTATCATCTTGCATTCTCATATCAGTATTGCACTTGTTATTGATTGAGAACTAACGATTTGAGCTTTGCGAAAATCGATTTTGAGCTTTCGTATTTTTATTGTGAAATCGGTTTAAAGTTTTATTACACCAATTCATCCCCACCCCCTCTTGGTGCCAAGTGATCCTACAAT
>LTAE01001169.1:0-22509 GCA_001647135.1 Pontederia paniculata | reverse complement strand
AGAGGTTCACACATAGCCTCTTGAGCGAAGAAAAGTGTGAGATTGAGCTTCCTTAGAAGAGAGGTGTGCCTTACCTCTCGAAACAAAGAAAATGCGATGTGGTGTAAAGGGATTCTTCTCCCTAGTTGAAAACAAGTGCTAGTGGATCTCCGACGGTCTCGAGGTCGAGAAGTTAGAGTGGGGACGTAGGCCAAGTTGGGGTTGAACCTCGACAACAACTTGATCCGTGTCTTGAGTTTGCATTTCTCTCTTACTTTCTTTACTTATCATCTTGCATTCTCATATCATTGTTGCACTTGTTCTTGATTGAGAACTAACGATTTGAGCTTTGCGATAAATCGATTTTGAGCTTCCTCATTTTTATTGTGAAATCGGTTTAAAGTTTTATTACACCAATTCACCCCTCCTCTTGGTGCCAAGTGATCCTACAAAGTTGAGTGAATAGGAATGTATATGCCAAGATCATAAAATGATTAGAAGAAAAGGCATATGAGAGTGTTTTCATGCTGCAAATGGGGATGATTTCATAGTCACTAAACAAATTTAATTTACAAATATAAACAAAAATTAGGCATGGTAACTCAAATAGGTTGGAGTTTAAGAAAAATGACCATACCATTGGCTCCCCCAAACATAAATTCAACATTGTCCTCATTGTTTTTCTAAGTGAGGGAGATAAGCATGTTAAGGCTTGGTGGGTGGAGAGCTGGCCCCAGCTAAAGTGACTCCCCAGCTTTTCTGCAATTGACTTGAGAAGACCCTTTAGTTGTTTATTCTCCTTACTCAGCTTGTTGTTGTGACCCGGGATGGTGGAGAACAACAGTTTTCTGCTTGCCCATCTGTAAGGCATATATGTTAGGACTGGGGGTGGCTTCAGCTACCTTTGGGGTGGTGGCATCTTGAGTATTAGCTAGAGTGGAGGTGGGGGCAGCTGAAATGGTCTTCTTCCTTTTGGTGAAGGGGGTAGTTTCTTCTAAGATGGGAGCAACTGGAGTTGTCTTCTTCTTCTTGGTTGTTGTAGGGGGATCAAGGCTATGGAGTCATTTCTTGCTTTTCCCTTTTGATAACAGCTTGAGTCCAGAAGCGGCGGCAGCTCAAGCTTGTGAGATGGGGTCAACTGAAGGTGTTTCTTGTAACAACTAGTTTTTCTTTTTTGTACTGTTGTATGGTAGGGGCAGGTAGCTTGATGTTGTGGTGGGGATCCTTGGTAAGTAGATAGTATCCATCCTGACGGCATGCCACTATCTTCATATGCATTAAACTTTTCATGTCCAACTTCCCCATGGTGGAAATGTCTTTTAGTGCCTTAACATCACTGTCACATGCCTTCTCTATAGGTGTCACTAATCCCCCTATGACAACAGTCCCTTTATCCTGTCGTGCCATCTTGTATGTGTTGGAGAGGAAGATGTCGACGAGATCTATCTTCTTATGTCGCAGGAAAGCCCAAATAATATACAGTTCAGTTTCTCGAACGTTAGACTCAGTGTTGGTGCAGCCTAGCAGGGTGTTCACCAAAACTCTGTGGAAGTAGCGGATGATTGGCTGCGGATGAGCTCGTTTGATCTGCAAATCATCCTCACCAGTGATCCATTTCCATACTGTCTTGGGTTCATATGCAGATGGTTTCAAAGCAATTGTAGAAGGTACCCCCAGTGCCTGCCCAAACTAGTTGAATGTCCAATTAAAATCCTAATTTAAAAGGCGAAATGTCACCTACCGATCCTCTTCATAGACCTCCAAACTGCTAAGGAATTCCTTGGAAATTGCTTGGCATGTGCCCCATCCTCTAAGAAAGAACTCAGACGCTTGCATCCCTGTGGTCAGGGTCTTCAAATCCTCATAGAATCCAAGCTTCTTGAGGGTCCCCTGATTCAGAAATCTAGTAGGGTGGAAGGCTCTATTGTTCAGAATCCGATAGCGCTACTCGTGCTTCTTGTTCCTAAAGATGAGCTGTCCTGGGCGTTGGACGATTGTGCTTGCTGTTAGCGGTTCCGGGGTAGGAATTTCATCTTGCGAAGGTCTGGGGCAGTCGATCCTTCAGTGGACTCTTTAGTTGATTCTTCAGCAGCCTTTTCCCTCTTCTTCAGACTTGTTAGCGGATTTCTCAGTCGTTACAGAGGCTTCAGTTGATGTTTCCTTGGATGTATCAGCAGGAGCAACGTCTTCAGACTGTGCAGGGGTCTCGGCGGCTGCATTGTCAGGTGGCGAGGAGTCTTCTACAGCTTGAGTTGCAGATGGTGGAGGGGGCGCGGTTGCTACAGCCTCAGATGGAGATGGTGTTGCAATTCTAAGGTTGTACCTGGCAGTTGGAGTTGCTTCAGGTGAGGGTAGGTCATTAGATGGAGGTGTTAATTCAGGTGTCACGGCGACAGAGGGGACATCCGCTGGTGTTATCGGTTCTGTGGGAGAGCGGCTCAGTGGTGGTGATGCTCGACTTGAAGATGGGGTTTTGGGAAGGGGTTCGGTGGTGGCCAGCAACTGAGCTGGTGTCTTGAAAACATCGGATTGGTGGTCAGAGCTATGTGGTGGAGAGGTTATGGCTAGAATGGTCGAAGGTAGGGTCAACATCTTCAGGGTTGTAGCAGCTTCCGTTGTCGCGGCCGGAGGTGTCTTCAAGTGCTTGAAGAAGAGTCGGAGGAAGGCGAAGAGGGTCACTTGCCTAGAGGCATCCTGATATGCTTGGTGACTAGAATCTTTCGTTGGACCGATGGTGATGAAGACGGTTGTTGAACACGAGATGACGTAGAGGTGGAGGCCAGCGGCTACGTGGGGACGACTAGCGTGCTGCTTTCTCCTCCCAAACTGATGGATTAGTAGCCGGCAGATCCTTTCTTCGGTTTTGGGCACCAAATGCGTCCGATGGCTTGTCCTCTCGTGGCAACCATCGGTCTTTATGAAGCGTGGCCGGTAGAAGTAGGGGAATCATCATTGTATTGGGGGCGGCTAGAGTTTTGGGCGATTGTTGCGGAGTCCGATGCTGCAAAGTGGTGTTGGGCAATGGAGAGAGAAAATGTGAAGGGATGCAATGGTCGAGTCAAAAGAGGCGGGCTCCATCGTGATATGAATTGATCCGGTCACGTGCTCCTCCCAAAGTGATGCGGCATCCCCTCGTTTTGTCTCGTAGTGGAGCAATATCACCAACAGCCGGTCAAGCCTTAAATTGCGCACATGCCCCATTTGATACCTAGAGTTATTAAGAACAAAGAGGAAAACTTATTAGGGTTAAAAGTGAACTTGGTTGCCTCCCAGTAAGCACCCTAGTTTAATGTCTTTGGGTTAGACATAGTTCAATCTGTAATCATCAGGTGAATCGTGGTGGTTCTTCTAAGGAGATAACAGTCGGTGGTTCCAAATGTAAAGCTTCATAATATACTTTGACCTACTATCCATTCACCCTAAATGGTTCTCCATGCTTGTTCATTAGTTCTACAACACCTGAGTGAAATACTTTAGTGATTGTAAAATGGCTAGACCATTTTGATTTTAGCTTCTCTGGAAAGAACTTGAATCTAGAGTTGAAAAAAAGAACTTGATCTCCCATGTAGAGTATTGTCTTTTGAATATGTTCATCATGGCACCGCTTTGTCTTCTCTTTATAAATTCTTGAGTTTTCATAAGCAGCAACTCTTAGTTCTTCAAGCTCATGTAGTTGAATCCTTTGATGGTCACAAGCTTCTTTCAAATCAAAGTTTAGATATTTAATTGCCCAAAAAGCTTTGTGTTCCACTTAGACCGGGAAAAGGCATGATTTCCCATACACCAATCTTAAGCGAATAGCTCCTAGTGAAGTTTTAAATGCTATCCTATATGCCAAAAGACCTTCATTCAGTTTTGTGCTCCAATCCTTCCTTGATGAGGTCACTACTTTTTCCAATATAGATTTAATTTGCCGATTACTAACTTCTACCTGCCCACAGGTCTGAGGATGGTAGGGGGTAGCTATTATGTGGCTGCTACCATACTTCTTTAGCAAAGTCTCGAAGCTTCTCTCTATAAAGTGATTTCCCCCATCACTAATTATCACCCTTGGCATTCCAAATCTGGGAAAAATTGTTTTTCTAAAAATATTTTGCACTGTACGAGAATCATATCTTATAGTGGGGATGGCTTCTATGCATTTTTTCATGTAATCCACAAGTATGTATTTGTACTGCCCTGAGTCAGGAAATGGGCCCATAAAATCCACTCCCCATACATCAAATGGCTCAACAGGTAGAATTCCAAATTGTGGCATCTCTTGCCTCCTAGATATTGATCCTACCCTCTGACATCTATCACAAGATATGACATATTGGTGGACATCTTTGAAGAGAGTAGGCCAATATAAATGACTTGTAGTATCTTTGTGATAGTCCTCTGGGTACCCCCATGTCCACCATGAGCAGTGGTATGACACTCAACTATGATCGGGGTTGTCTATTCAGCTGGAATACACCTTCTCATGATCTCATCCGATATTCTTTCAATAATAAAGGTTCATCCTAGAAGTAATGTCTCGCATCAGCAAAAAATTTTGCTTAAGAACTTGTGGTAAAACACCTCCCACCAGGTAGTTTGCAATATCTGCATATCAAGGGTTCTCTTTGATGTACACGACTAGAAGATGCTCATCTGGGAAGGTCTCTGTGATTGCCAGTAGGTCAGTCCAAGCTGGGGGTAGGTGTTGCAGTCTTGACAGATGGTCTGCAACATGATTTTCAATGCCAATTTTGTCTTTGACTTCAATGTCGAATTCCTGCAATAGTAGGATCCACCTAATCAACCTTGGGTTGGCTTCCTTTTTCAGAAAACGTGTTTGATTGCTGAATGGTATGTATGCACAATCACCTTGGATCCAATCAAGTATTGTCTAAACTTTTCTATTGAAAAGACTACAACTAGTAGTTCTTTTTCATTAGATGTATAATTCTGCTGAGTCTGATCCACTGTCCTTCTAGCATAGCTTATGACATGATGTAGCTTCTCTTTCTTTTGCCCTAACACAACAACTAGTGCATTATCACTGGCATCACACATAACTTCGAAAGGATTGGACTAATCTGGTGGTTGCATGATGGGTGCTGAGGTTAGGGTTGCTTTGATCTTGTTGTAGGCTTGTAGGCAGGGGTCATCAAATCTGAAATCCCTGTCATTTTGCAGAAGCTCTTTAAGTGGTCTTGCTATTTTTGAAAAATTTTTGATGAATCTTCTGCAGAATACAACATGCCCCAAGAAACTTCTTATTCATTTCACATTTGTGGGTGGGGCAGCTGTGAGATGATGTCAATTTTGGCTGGGTCCACCTCAATACCCTTGTCAAAAATAACATGACCCATTACAACTCCTTGCTACACCATGAAATGACATTTCTCCTAATTAAGGACAAGATTGACATCTTGGCACATACACAATACTCGTTCCAAATTAGTTAGACAACAAGAATAGTTGGACCCATAGATTGAAAAATCATCCATCAATACCTCCATAATGATTTCTATGAAATCTGAAAAAATCAATGTCGTACATCTCTAAAAAGTGACACGGGCATTACCAGCCCAAAAGGCATCCTCCTATAGGCAAAAGTCATAGGGGCAAGTGAAAGTAGTTTTTCTTGGTCAGCCAGGTGAATAGGTATTTGTAGAAAATCGGATAATCCATCAAGGTAACAAAAGTATTTATGCTTAGCCAATCTCTCAAGCATTTGGTCAATGAAAGGTAGGGGGAAGTGGTCTCTTTTGGTCACATTACTCAGCTTTCTAAATCGACACACATCCTCCACCCACTAGTCACTCGAGTAGAAATGTTTTCACCCTATATCATTCTCCATCACTGTCAAACCTCTTTTTTTAGGCACAACCTGAATAGGGTTAACCCAAGCGCTGTCTAAAATAGGATAAATAATTCCCATGTCCAAGAGTTTCAAGATCTCCTTTTCTACTACATCTTGTAAATTGGGGTTTAACCTTCTTTGACACTCCGTAGAGGGCTTGGCATTGTCTTCCATAGGAATCCTGTAGATGCACAAGGATGGACTCAACCCCCTAATGTCACTCATTCTATACCCAATAGCTTTCCTTTATTTTCTAAGAAATTCCAAGAGTTGATCAGTTTGGATAGGATCTAAAGATGAGTTCACAATTACTGGGTATGTGGAATTGGGGCCAAGGAATTCATACTTGAGGGCAAAAGGAAGTGGTTTCATCTCTACCTGTGGTGCAGCTTTAGAATCATCTGTTGAGAGTACAACTACTTCTGAAATGAGGCAAATTGCTTTAGAGATAACATCTTCAGTATTGTCAAACCTTGATTGTAGGTGGTTTCCCCTAGCTGGCTGATTTTCGACAATGTCTTTGTTTATTCTTCCAGCTCAGCAAGGATTCCTCTATTTAAATTCCCCATATGAATGATTGTAGAGACTTATTGTATGGCTTCATCAAGAATCTCTTCTGCTTCATTTATATTCTCTTGTCTTGATGGAGCTTTCATAGCTTGGGCCAGATTGAATTCAATTTTGTCATCACCCAGTTGGAATGACAATTTACCATTTCTCACATCTATCATGGCCCCTGCTGTTGCAAAGAAGGGTTTGCCTAGGATCAGAGGGGTGTTTAGATCCTCTTTCATATCAAGAACCACAGAGTCAGCTGGTACATAAAACTTTCCTATCCTGACTAGTATATCTTTGAGAATGCCCTGGGGGTATTTTACTGACATGACAACTAATCAACCTTGGGTTGGCTTCCTTTTTCAGAAAACGTGTTTGATTGCTGAATGGTATGTATGCACAATCACCTTGGATCCAATCAAGTATTGTCTAAACTTTTCTATTGAAAAGACTACAACTAGTAGTTCTTTTTCATTAGATGTATAATTCTGCTGAGTCTGATCCACTGTCCTTCTAGCATAGCTTATGACATGATGTAGCTTCTCTTTCTTTTGTCCTAACACAACAACTAGTGCATTATCATTGGCATTACACATAACTGCGAAAGGATTGGACTAATCTGGTGGCTGCATGATGGGTGTTGAGGTTAAGGTTGCTTTGATCTTGTTGAAGGCTTGGAGGCAGGGGTCATCAAATCTTAAATCCCTGTCATTTTGCAGAAGCTCTTTGAGCGGTCTTGCTATTTTTGAAAAATCTTTGATTCTGCAGAATACAACATGCCCCAAGAAACTTCTTATTCATTTCATATTTGTGGGTGGGGCAGCTGTGAGATGATGTTGATTTGGGCTGGGTCCACCTCAATACCCTTGTCAGAAATAACATGACCCATGACCACTCCTTGCTACACCATGAAATGACATTTCTTCTAATTAAGGACAAGATTGACATCTAGGCACCTGCACAATACTCGTTCCAAATTCGTTAGACAACAGGAATAGGAGGACCCATAGATTGAAAAATCATCTATCAATACCTCCATAATGATTTCTATGAAATCTGAAAAATCGATGTCGTACATCTCTAAAAAGTGGCAGGGGCATTACACAACCCAAAAGCCATCCTCCTATAGGCAAAAGTCATAGGGGCAGGTGAAAGTAGTATTTTCTTGGTCAGCCAGGTGAATAGGTATTTGTAGAAAACCGGATAATCCATCAAGGTAACAAAAGTATTTATACTTAGCCAATCTCTAAAGCATTTGGTCAATAAAAGGTAGGGGGCAGTGGTCTTTTTTTGTCACTTTACTTAGCTTTCTAAATCGATACACATCCTCCTCCCACTAGTCACTCGAGTAGAAATTTTTTCACCTCTATCATTCTCCATCACTGTCAAACCTCTTTTTTTAGGCACAACCTGAATAGGTTTAACCCAAGGGCTGTCTGAAATAGGATAAATAATTCACATGTCCAAGAGTTTCAAGATCTCCTTTTCTACTGCATCTTGTAAATTGGGGTTTAACCTTCTTTGACACTCCTTAGAGGGCTTGGCATTGTCTTCCATAGGAATCCTGTGCATGCACAAGGATGGACTCATCCCCTAATGTCACTCATTGTATACCCAATAGCTTCCTTTATTTTCTAAGAAATTCCAACTGTTGATTAGTTTGGACAGGATCTAAAGATGAGTTCACAATTACTGGGTATTTGGAATTGGGGCCAAGGAATTCATACTTGAGGGTAAAGGGAAGTGGTTTCATCTCTACCTATGGTGCAGCTTTAGAATCATCTGTTGAGAGTACAACTACTTCTGAAATGTGGCAAATTGCTTTAGAGATAACATCTTCAGGATTGTCAACCCTTGACTGTAGGTGGTTTCCTCTAGCTGGCTGATTTTTGACAATGTCTTTGTTTATTCTTCCAGCTCAGCAAGGATTCCTCTATTTAAATTCCCCATCTGAATGATTGTAGAGACTTCTTGTATGGCTTCATCAAGAATCTCTTCTGCTTCATTTACATTCTCTTGTCTTGATGGAGCTTTCATAGCTTGGGCCAGATTGAATTCAATTTTGTCATCACCCAGTTGGAATGACAATTTACCATTTCTCACATCTATCATGGCCCCTGTTGTTGCCAAGAAGGGTCTGCCTAGGATCAGAGGGGTGTTCAGATCCTCTTTCATATCAAGAACCACAGAGTCAGCTGGTACATAAAACTTTCCTATCCTGACTGGTATATCTTTGAGTATGCCCTAGGGGTATTTCACTGACATGTCAACTAATTGCAAGGTCATATTTGTAGGTTTCAAATCCCTCACATTCAATTCCTAGCATAGAGATAGCGTATCATACTGACACTTGCCACAAGGTCACATTGGGCTCTGCTGACATGTAAGTTCCCTATTTCACATGGTCCTAAAAAACTACCAGGATCCTTAAGTTTAGGAATGAATTTCCTTTGAATAACTGCACTAGCTTCTTCTCTCAGGGCCACTGTCTCGAGCACATCTATTCTTCTCTTCTTCGATAAAATATCTTTTAAGAACTTAGATTAAGCAGGCATTTGCTGCAGTGCTTTGACAAATGGTACATTCAAGTGCATTTTCCTAAGGATGTCCACAAATCTTGTAAATTGTTGATCATTTTGGATCTTTATCAATCATTATGGGAAAGGTAGAATGCTTGGGTCTATGGGTTTATTCTCCTTGCACTTTTCAGCAGGTATCTCAGTCATGACCTGCTGTTGTTCAGGTGTCTCAAGTGGAACTCCTGGGTTTCCCTTAGGTGAACAAATTGCTTTAGACACTTCCAGACTAGTTGCTCTAATATGGTTTCCAAGTGAGATTTCTCTAGAGTTGGGCGTTGGGCGTTGTCTGTTGTTGTTGAGATTGTGATAGTGATAGTACCTCTGTGGGTTGGCATTAGGTGCGGGTAGCTGCACTATAGTTTTGTAATTTTGAGTATGTCTCGAGGGTTGCTGGTAAAGCTGCCCTTTGTAAGATTAGTTTGGATGTGACTTGATCCAGGGGGGCCTTGCTGATATTGTTGATTATAAGGTTGTGGATTTTTGTTCCCTGATTGTTGATTTTGGCGATAAGGTATTAGGGCATTCATCTGTTCTTCAGAAACTTCTTGCACATTGTTCCCTAGGCACTGCAGCTCATGGTCATGTGGTTTGATGATCCACATCTATCACACCAAGTGGGGGGAGATGCATTGTAGCTAGGGGCAGCTTCAACAACAAATACTTCGAAATTATGTGTGTTGTTACTTTGACTCTGCTTACTTTTCTCAATGGCTATTTGGACCATTTTTTGAGCTGGTGCTTGCTTGGGGTTTCTATTGGTTGGCTCTATCTTGCAACCAATTGTGGTGATTCATGGTGACATCCTCAATGAGTCTATAACCTTCATCAATATTCTTAGCCATGAATCTGCCCCCAATTGTTGAGTCTAAAGAACTCTTGCTAGCAGGAGCTTGTCCACTATAGAAAGTCTAAACCACCATCCACTTTTGAAATTCATGGTGGGAGCAACTCCTCAACATGTCTTTGAATCTCTCCCAAGCCTCATAGATTGTTTCATGCTCCCATTGTATAAATGATGTAATATGATTCCTCATTGTCACTATCTTTCCAAGAGGGAAGAACTTTGATAGAAAAACAGCCACCAACTCATCCCAAGTTTGGATTGTTTCAGGTTCAACTGACCTCAACAAGGTTTTGTCTCGGTCCCTTAGGGAGAATGTGAATAATCTGAGTCTAATCGCATCACTTGATGCATCATTGCATTTGAATGTATCACATATCTTTAGGAATGTGATCAAGTGTTGATTTGGATCTTCTGCGGATAATCCCCCAAACTAATTGTGTCCAAGTACCACAATAAGGGCTGGGTTCAATTGGAAATTGTTTGCATTAACGACTGGCCTAGCTATCCCTGAATTCAGTCCAATAGTTGTAGGGGTACAAAACTCTTGTAAGGGTCTATTTGCATCAGGATTTGCCATTTCAATTTGCTGCCTAGCAACTTGAGCTCGTCTTGTGTATCCTGAAATTTCTGTTCACTTCAGGATCAAAGTCTTCCGATTCATCCTCTGCACTACTAGAGCTACACATACACAATTAGAAGTAAGTGCAATATTTATTAAAAATGTGGAAGACAAAAATTAAACAAAATGTGAAAGAACTAATTACAAAAAGAAAGAAAAGCAATCAAATTGAAAAAAGAAAAGTGAATTATAAATAATGATACTCGAATATGAACAATGAAAGTGAATGATTCAACTCGGTACAAAGCAAAGAATTGAATGTGAAAGTTTAGAAATTTTCACGGCAATGGCGCCAAAAACTTGATGAGCATAAATTGTGTCCGACAATAAAAGGTGGTACCAGGTTTCAGAACGTCAAGGTTTGACATCTCTGGACCTAGGAGCACCTGAACAGAGACAAATAATCAACAAGTATTAAAAATTAACCAAAACACACAACTCCAACCGAAAGTATATGGTTATCCTTGTAGTATTTTAGGGTCGAATCCATAGGAAAATTTGAATTTCACAATGCAATACTCTCTATTCTACCACAAACCGAAATAAAGGAGAAAAATATTTTGTGCAGAAAATTAGATGAGATAGAACTAAAATCTGAAAAGGAAAGTAAACAAATATTTTTGGTGTTTTTAAATTTAAGGCGAATAAAAACAGAACCATACGAAGGAAGTCGAATCACACAAATAGGGAAAATAACCAGAACATGGGAATCGTTTTCAAACTCTATTTGCTAATGAACATATGAAGCTCAAATAATGCTGACTTGAGACATTAAGAAATCAAACCTTAGCTACTCTTGTAGTGAATGCTTGAACCTAAATCCCTAGAGGCTTCTCACATGCAGTCTCTTGATGCTATGGATAATCCCTCTCCAATCAGCCATAGGTATCCATGGGAACCTCTCGGCCTCAAATGAATACCTTAGACAAAAGGGTTCCCCCTCTCGGTCTCAACCCCATGAAGCCGAAATGAAAACCACACTTCGATAAAAACCCTACTCCCCTCTCGGGTCCTTGTAAAGTCCTTGCAATAAATCCTTCCCTCTCGGGATAGGGTTGCTACAAAGATGTGAATGTTATTTCAACCATAAGATAACAAGAATAAGACTAGCTACTACTTCTCTATAATGGAGAAAGTCCCCCTCTCGGTCTCAACCTTCCATCAAAGATAAAACAATAATTAGCTCACAATCAAAATCAACACATAAAAAGTATCATGCACGAGAACTACACAATATATAGTCCTAAATATAATGTGTGAGACTCCCTCTCAGTCTCAACCCTCCATGGAATAGATAGCGAGTAATTCACAACATCAAAATTAGCACATATACAAGCACAAAATGCAGGGAAAGATTGGAAAGTCAAATGAAAACATAGATGCATTGAAAGATAAGTTCAAATAACAAATAGGTATTCTCAAATCATCCCATGTCCAGACCTAAATGTTTAGCCTCTAACAGACATCACACACAAAAAAGATATGTTAATACAAGAGTTCATCATTGGAAATTAGCACAAGTAAGAATAACAAAACATAAACCAATGATACTCTCAAAATCTGAGCATAAAGCTCTTCCTCTCAGCTCTGGTTCTTCCTCTTCCTTGTCAATGGCGGCAGATCCACTCAACACCTCCTCTCGAACGCGGAACGGAACCCCCTTTTCCTTCCTCCCTTTTGCCTTTTTATCCTCTTCCTCTTTTCCAATCATTAGATGACACTTGTCCGTTGCATAGACCTGCCAAAATTCCCTGGAAGCTGCCAAGGTACCTTCTTCATTTGGACCACAAAAGCTGCCAGAGGAATCTGTAGAATTTGTTTCATGTTTTATCTTCTAGCAGCTTTTGACAGGTAGTGGCATCAAGGTTTGAACGTCTGCGCAGGTACCCTCAGGTCTAGTTTCCAGCATATTTGTGAAATGGCCTCGGTTAAATCTCTGCAGGAGAAACCAAGTGTTAATCATTAAGATATTCACTTAAAATAGTCTTATGTACTTATGCCCAGTGAATTTCAAATGATGCAAAAGGTTGTAAAAAGGTGTGGCAATATTGCGAACCCACCGCCCAGAGGGCGACAAGGGGTGATACAACATTCTACTTATTTCGAATTTAAACTATAAAGATAACGGTTAGAAATAATTCTATAATTCTAACGGTTCCAAAATAAAACCTAAGTCTGGAATTTGCCAAAAATTTCGACATGACCTTTACTAAAATTTAGTCCATGCGACATATACAATAGGTATAATGGGTCGAGCCCGAATCATATAAACACAATGGAATGAAAATGGATAAAAGTATAACAAGGAGTTCCCGATACTCGGCAAATAATAACAAATAAACAGGCACAAAGGTCGATGAATAGGTAAAAATTCTATGAAGATGACAAGAATGGACAAGAATATAAATCTAACCTCCACACTTTCATATATACACACAACCTAAGTATTTTCCCTTTTATAACACGGTGAGCAAGCAAAAGTGCTATAACATCAATCCTCGAGGAGTAACTCCTCCTCATCACCTACAAAACAACAATAATAAGAAGGGTGAGCATAAATGGCTCAGTGAGTGAAAAAATGGATCCATAAAATATTTAAACCATCCGGAAAACAAATCCAATGGAAGATCACATTCAAAATCTATATCGTGCGTAGTTTCATATACGGAAAATACTTGCAAACCAGATGCAAAGTCAAACATGTTATATATGATCTAATAACAATGTGTCATTCCATCTCCTTGCCTCTCACGAGCCACCATCACCGCCTCGCTAACCGTGAGCACCATCACCTATCTAACCGAGAGTACCTCACTAATCGTTAGTATTGATGCATGCATTTTACAACATATATTAGGACTTGCATTAGACAATGATTTTGAGTCATTTTCACATAGCATGCATCTATTTCGATCTTTGTTTGTTTATATCTGTTCAAGTCCAAAATCTACTATTTGTTGGTGTTATTTTGCTGGAAATCATTTGGCGAGGGTTGAATTGGATCTGACACTAGAAAGGAACTGCTCAAAGGAGAAAATCAACTCAGTAGCCATCACGGGCCGTGATAGGTTGTTACGGGCCATGATGCAACAAGAGGATCAAAGATCACCATCACGGGTCGTTATGATCATATTACGACCTTCGTCATACTGCAAGTCCAACATAGAATGTCATGGGCTGTGATGTGAAATTACGGGCCATAATGGAGGATGTCATGACCACGACGATGATATCATGATGTTCGCCGTAAGCTGCAACTTTAAATCTAATTTATTACGAGTCGTAACAATATATTACGGGCCGTGAAGGCTAATATCACGGAGCGTAACCTTATATCACAGCCTTTGCTGAAGCGCTGCAGTTACACGTCCAGACCATTATGAGCCATGATCACACCTTACAGTCCGTAAGATAAGAATTTTAGAGCAGATGCTATTTAGTGCCCGAGTTACGCGCCGTGATACATCATCAAGGGCCATGAGGATTGGAGAAATCATGAAGAGATCTTTACTTACGGGTCGTGACATTCTGTCACGGGTCGTGATGAAGTTATGGAGATTTCATATATTCAAGATTTTGAGATGATTTGGCAGATAGGAAGTTTGGGATTTGATTGAAGACTTTAAAGATTAGATTTTATCATACTTATGGGGATTTGGATCAGTTTTATTGGACTTTCATCGTTACCATTGATCGAAAGGCAGAATTGATCCAAGGGTTCACATGTAACATCATTCAACCCTAAGAAACCCTAGAGTATAAGAAGAATTCATCTGCATCCTGGAGAAGATATCTCAAAATCTATTCAGAGATCCATAGAGGATAGAAGAGAGAAGACTAGAGAACTAGAGTCGTAAACCAGAGAAGAACGCTAGAGAACGAAGGCTATTCTGAAGGACTGCTGTGAAGGAGTCAGATCATACATCTCTTAAGGAGTAGTTCAGCGTCATCTTGACATCTAGAGGTGTAATCTCTTGTTCCATATTTGTTGGGATGAAATCCTTTCTATAATCAAGACAATCTATTTTGAATAATTTTTGTTTAGTTTGTATGCTTTGATATTATTGCTACTGCAAAACTTATATAGCTTTCAAGACGTTTAATTGAATTGATTCTTCATGAACATGTTTGCCTGAATTCTGAATTTGATTCCTTGATCATTAATTGTGTAGTGTGATCAACATCTTTGCAATTCATGTCCTATCTTGTCGATCCGTTAAGGACTGCTAGATTTGTGGTCTGTTAGGTCAACATGTAAAGGGTGGTTTAATAGTCTAGGGAGACATCTTATTGTGTCTTATATTTTCTTCCTAAGGATAGACTCGTTAAGGGGTATTTTATGGATTGTTTAGTATAAAATAGTTGAGTTACCCGTTAAGGGAATTCATAACTTTAAGTTTTCCTAACCATCTGAAGATTCAATACTTGATTTTCATCTCATAAATGTTTGCTGCTAAGATTCTGAGTATTCATCCTTGAACTTAGTATTTTCCAGGCCCTAGTCATCATCTATATTACTATTATTATTTATATTTACATATTATTAGTTTTCTGAAAACCATCCTTAAATTAATGCTATCTCCTATTAACCCTGAAATCCGATTAGGTAGTTATATAACTCCTCGTGGGATCGACAACTCTACTATTACACTTTATTACTTGAACGACTATTGCACTTGCAAGAATTGATTTGTTTGTGTTAGCATTTATTCGCATCAAATTTTGGTGTCGTTGCCGAGGACAAAGATTTTTTCGCATCAAGTTTTTGGCATTGTTGCCGGGGAATTATCTTGATTACAGACTACTTTGAGATTTTATTTTCCTTTACCTTCACTTTTCCTCTAGTGTTGTGTAAGCTTTTCAGGAATCATTTTCTATACAAAACTTGATCTTCAAGCACATATCATCTAACCTCAATGGCGAAAAAGAAAGCGAAAACCGCTCAGCAAATTGAGGAGAACAAAGAAGCTGGAAAGCAAAACAAAATTAAAAAAAGATGCGACATCTACGAAGCCTCAACATAATCAAGAAGAAAACCCCATGGAACCATTAGCTCTCATCACAAATATGATGAATTACATGTTGAAGAACACTCCATACAAGATGATCAAATCACAAATATGGAGAGGAAGACGACAAATTTAAGACAACAAAACAAAAATACAAGTGGCGTCAAAATAGTAACAGCACCTGAGAGCAATCTTGAAGAGATGGTTGGCAAGTTTATTGCAACAATTGAAAGAAGACTAACATTTCTTAAAATTCTATTTGTGAGAAGGGTATCGAGGAGGACCCGACGATCATCATATGTCCATGCCACTATTCACACTAACAAAAATGATCTAAAAGAAAATTTCCATGAAAGACATGGACTATTGAATGGCGTGTCAAGGAGACAAGTGAATATACAATAGAAGATAGGAAAGTCAGAAGGAGGAGCTCGCCTTTGGATTCTCCTATTACTACAACATCACTGCCTCCAATTAAGACACCACAAAATCTGCCACTATAGCTCCAGACAATACCACCAACGAAGGATCAACCGGAGTCGTCAATTCAACTGTCACTAAACAATTTCAAGGAACAATTTAAGTCTATACCAGCAACAACAATGCAATGGCGACAAAGGAGCCTGTTAATTAGACCAAATCATCAGCAGTACAAATCACAATATCAGACAAAGAATATTGCTGTACTTAAAGGCCTAACAATGAACAAGGAAAAGCAGTTGAAACAATCGGTGGCAATTATGATAGTGTTTGCTAAGCTTCACCATGATGAGCATCAATGATCACATCAAATACTCTTGGTGAGATTGTTCCTTATTATTTACTGCCTATCATTATTGATTTCATCATCCTTCATAAACCTCAGCATACTTTGAACCCTATCCCTTAGTTAGAATTTTCTTTTTCTTGACATCTTAGATTTTTTTTAGGTCTAGGTCATCATCAAGGCATCTGGTTGCCTTAACCTTGTTTTCAACCCTATGCCACAAGTCCTCTCAAAAATCACGGGTCGTTACAGACTACACAGATCGTGAGATCCGATATCATGCCCCGTGAGTAAGTGATCACGACCAGCAATAAATAACACTTAACTCCATCACGGGTCATGATGTCATATCACGGCCCGTAACATTGTAAAGGTGAAATCTCTTGTCGAGCTCACAAACTGTGAGACCTCTATCACAGACTCCACCGAAGCGGTATTTTGGTGCTAGAAATATGTCACGATACGTAACCAAACATCACTGGCCGTAAGTGTTGTAGTTAGGGCAATCGCCACCTGAAATATCCTGGCCCACAACCGGTTAGAATTATTTATGACCTTGTGACCACCACGGCTTTCCATCATGGGTCCTAACACATCATAACAGCCCGTAAGTGACCAGCTACAAACCAAACCCAACATAACCAAATAGCCAGCCATCACGATCGCGATCAAAACATCACAAGATATGACAATTCCATAATGGGCCATGACGAACTTATACCTACAAGCGCCACCTAATTTCATTTAACGCCCAACGACAAATTTCACGGGTCACGATAAGGTCATCACAATGCCCGTGAATGACACAGTAATTGATCACCTCGTAATGGAAAAATTCCTCGTAACATTCCGCGAACGTCTCGTAACGGACGCACTTTTGACCGCATCCAATAAATATCATGACTCATAAACCTCGACATGCCCGTGATTACTCTTACATCCTCTATATATACTCACTTTGCAAGTTAACCTTCATTGCCATCCGCTCAGCAGATTGCCTTCTCTGGATTTTTTTCATCCGCAACTCCGGCGTACACCACCAATCCTAGCAACGAGCATTCCTCTCTGGCGACCGACAAATCAACTATGATTCTTGCAACCACGGGCGGCTGATCGGACCTGCATCCAAAGCAAAACCATCTGCAACCTTGCAAACTTTTGCCGGCCATAGTAGATGTATCACGACCCCTTATACATATTAACGGGCCGTGACCACGAGGAGTTCCACCATCGTGGCCATAACTTCATTCACGGGGCATCATTTCATCCGTCATGGGCCACCACCATCATCACGCCCCATGATCCTATTCGTCCACAATCGACACTGCCACATACCCAGACACTTACAGGCCATAACTCGCATTATGCCCTATAAGTTCTCGAAGGACGAAGCCACCAGCAGCGCCCGTCGCGCCCTACACAGCCTTCACGAGCCAAAACTTTTGCATCACGAGCCATAACACCCCATAATGACCCGTGAAGAAGCAACTTGACCGCGAGACCGTCTACCTTGGCCATTACAGCTCCTCATGAACCACAACTCAGCATCTCATAGCCCGTAACTTCCTATAATGGCCCATAATCTATCAAGCTAGTCCTCTACAGCTCTTGCCTTGGCCGTTACAGCACCTTAAACCCCGCGAATCATCATTTCACGTCCCATAATCTCCCTTCACGGCCCGTGACGGTTTAATGGCCAGCTCAAGTCACTCGAATCGCACCACTCGCCGACACCAGGAGCCTGTTGAAGAGCAACCTCCATCACTAGAACTTGGCCTTATTCCAAGGCCACCGAAGAAGTTGTTCAAGAAGATAGAACACTGAGTGTAGGATCTAGATGGCACCAAGAGGGCGGGTGAATTGGTGTATTGAATATTCTTTTACACTAAATTACGTTTATGCAGCGGAAATTATCACAAATTAAAAACAAGTAATCAAATGCACAAAAAAGACAAACACAAACAAGTTTGTTGACAAGGTTCGACCGAACTCTTGGTCTACGTCCTCGCTCCTGTCTTCTCGAACTCGAGATCTCCGAAGATCACTAAACTCCTTCTTGAAGGGCGAAGACTCCCTTACAGCTTGTTTCTCCTTTCTTTTCTTTCGAGGATAAGGACAACCTCTTCGCTCCTGTCTTCTCGAACTCGAGATCTCCGAAGATCACTAAACTCCTTCTTGAAGGGCGAAGACTCCCTTACAGCTTGTTTCTCCTTTCTTTTCTTTCGAGGATAAGGACAACCTCTTACAATTGAGCTTACTCTTGAACACTCAATTACTCTCTTCTATTCTAGATTCACACTAGAATACTAAGAAGGAGGAACTAAGGCTTTTCACTCAAGCTTACAAGTTTGCTAAACAATTTGCCAAAGTTATCTCCCAAGACTCTTGGGACTACAATTTATACTCTCACACGAACGACCTAATTTCTCTCACAGAAAACTATTCGTTAATGCAAGTACAGTACCCTTCACCTAACCCTCAGTCGCCTGCTTCTTCTGCTTCATAGGTCAACCTCTGCACTAGTGAAGTCGCCTGTCAATACTGCCGTCCGGTGCTTCGGTCGTCCACCACACGCCTTCGGACGTCCGCAGTTACAGGCTTCAACCTTCGTTCCTTCTTTTGTCTTTCATAGGTTGTCCATTGCTTTTTTCTCAGTTCATCGGACGACCTTTGCTTCAATCATGTTTTCTCGTCAAGCTCCTTCAGTCCGCTGATTGCACACCAATCCTTCGATCGTCCGATCTTGACTTGAATTCTTTTCTTCAGCTTTTCCTAGATCGTCCATTGATTGCACACCAATCCTTCAATCAACCTATGCTTCTTTACTCAATACTCCAGTCGCCCTCTCATTCTTTACTGAATTCCTCGGGCATCCGTTGATTGTCTTCTGACATTCTTCTGACAAGCTTTGGTCATCCACTGACTTAACTTTCAGATACCTTGGACGACCTTTCTTTGTCCTCTGACATTTCTTTGTCCTCAACTACAGTGGTTGATCACTATTCTTGTGTCAACAACTCAGGTCTTCTGTTGTTTACAACCAAACTCATTGGACGACCTTTGTTTTTGTTTGTCAACTTCTTCGATTGTCCACTGCTTTATCTTCTAAGCTCTCGGACGTCCTTTGTCTTCAACATGAACATTTCGATTATTCATCGTTCTTCTTCGGACGACCTTTCTTTTCATCATTTTGCTCAATGCATTCCTCTGGTCGTCCACTACTTTAACTCCAAAGCTCTCGGACGACCTTTGTTCTTGTGAGTAATACTTTGATCGCCCACTGTTCATGATCGGACGACCTTTTTTTCTTTACTTCTGATTCTGTACTCAACAGGTCATCCACTTCTTTAACTCTTAAGCTTTTGGACGACCTTTCTCTTTAATGAGAGTACTTCGGTCGTCCGCTCAAATCTTCGGACGACCTCTCTTTACTTATATATTTCGTTGGTCGTCCACTGCCTTAACTCCACAACTCTCGGGCGACCTTTCCTTCTATCTGAGGTTCTTTGGTCGTCCACTCTTTCTTCCCTAAGAACTCCTGACGACCTTTTCTGCTTTCATAAAAAAAATGGCTTTCCTCTTTGCTCTCATAGGGCGTTCGATTAATCCTTGGGGTGCCCGTTTTTCAACCTTGTACTATAGACTTCGAACCTTCGGTCTCCCACTTATTTCACTGGGTGACCTCTCCCTCTCGACTGTATCTTGATCGTCCATAATCCATCCTCGGTCGACCACTCAGTACTTATCTTTACATTTTCAGTCTGTGCTCCTTACTTCGGTCGACCTTTTCACATACTTAGGACGACCGCCTCATGTCTTCTCAGGACATAGGTCATCCACTGTTCAACTCTGGTCGACCTATTTCTGACTGAACATAAAAATCATGTCTTTTACAAACTCATCAAAGATCATTAGTATATACTAAGTTTCCTCATAAATTTGTGATCACCAAAATAATCTCGGGATCCTAGATTCAACACTGAGCGCGAGCGGATGTCCTCTCCACTCATTGAATGACCCCAACTACATTCCTGCACGATGGCACTATGATGGAGTACAACCTCCACAACTTTGGCCTTATGTTGTTTGGGAACATCGGTCTGGAGTTCTTCATCAACCAGTGGTGGCCTACATTCTCACCTATTGCGTTAGAGTTTCTGAGCTCGTTCGAGATAAAAAATGCTAGTGGTGATAGCCCCTCCTATTATTTTCAGCTCTTCACTCTAGCTTAGTTCAATGACATATACCAGTTCCCAGACGAAGGATATCTGCGCACTCCCAAGGAGTTTGACACGCGCCAGCGATTTCTGGAGGCGTATCACTGGGGCGGATAAGCTCAATTATCAGATTGCAAAGAGTTCAATGATCCAGAATCCGGTCTTTTGATATGTGCATCGGATCTTATCTAACACTATTCTTGGGTGCGGCGACAACGACAATCGGTGACAGAACGAGAGCTATTCTTTCTCTACTGCATGGCTAGCAATACACCTGTGAATGTGGGAGCATTTCTGGTGCGAACTTTTCAAAAGAATTCAAAGAAAGACAAAGGGACAATTGTTATCGGGACTTTCATTACCCCAATTGCACAACAGCTCAACCTCGACCTGGATGATCTTGATTCACTGGATGATTCAGCTTTTCTGGACCAGCGCATAGTCCAAGTGATGAAGCTTGGGGGTATTCTACGGGGAGTCTCAGTATTCTTTTTCAGGGATTCAGATATGGTCCTTGTTTTGAGATGGATCGACCACTCCAACGAAGCCAATTGGATCCTGCTGCCCACAGATGGAGCGACATGATTATCATGTTGATTAGGGTCACTACGGAGCACTGTTGTTCTATCCTCCACCACCGCCACCACCTCAAGAGTATACTAGGTCGTGTTTGTTCTCTTTGTTCTTTTCATATTCGTTGTCTTTATGTTTTCATGCAATTTGTACCCTCCCTTCGGTTGGGCCTAAACACTGAGGACAGTGTTGGTGTAATCTTGGGGGAGTTGCATTCTCATATATCATATTTGCTTATGTTATTCATATTTGCTTTATGTACTGCATCTTTGCTTATTGCATTGTTATCACATTGTATTGCATGGTTATCATATCAATGAATGTTGGAATGGATAAAAGTATACGGCGAGATGCCCCAACAAGGAGTTCATGATACTCCGACGCATAATAACAAATAAACGGGCACAAAGGTCCGACGAATAGGTAAAAAATCTATGAATATGACAAGAATGGATAAGAATATAAGTCTACACCTCTCCACTCTCTTATATACACACACAACCTAATTATTTTACCTTTTATAACCGGTGAGCAAGCAAAAGTGCTATAACATCAATCCTCGAGGAGTAACTCCTCCTCCTCACCTACAAAATAACAATAATAAGAGGGGTGAGCATAAATGGCTCAATGAGTGAAAATGGATCCATAAAACATTTAAACCATCCGGAAAACAAATCCAGCGAAGATCACATTGAAAATCTATATCATACATAGCTTCATATATGGAAAATACTTGCAAACCATATGCAAAGTCAAAATTCTATGTATGATCTAATAACTGTGTCATGCCATCTCCTCGCCTCCCGCGAGCCACCATCACCACCTCCCTAACCGTGAGCACCATCACCTCTCTAACCGAGAGTACCTCACTAACCGCAAGTGTCATCATCACCTCTCTAACCGAGAGCACCTCACTAACCACGAGTATTATCATCACCTCTCTAACCGAGAGCCATCCTATTCGCCTTCACGCGAGCCACCATGCATGCTCTAATGCAAATGCATGATGTACCAATATGATAATATATGATTCATATTGGAAATATAGATATTCACATATAATTTGCAGACAATACATGCAAGATACATTCATGAAATTCATGAATCGCAAAAAAAATCTCATGTGCTGAAATCAGGAGAATCATACGATAAATTCATAAAACATTGAAAAACCGAATCCCACATTTCATCACTCCATAATTGAGGGCAATTATATCATTAATTCATACAATGTATTACAAGGATAAAGATGTTGAATCTAGGATCCCAAGTTTGGTTTTGAATGATCACAAAGTTGTAAGTGAACTCAATTTGTACTAATGAACTTGTTTGAGCTGATTTCTGTAATAGAACATAGACAAGTTCAGTACAGCGGTCGACCTGAGCTAAAGGAATGGACGACCACTGCACACGTAATACACACCATGAAGAATCATATGTGTGCAGCGGGCGTCCTAAGGATATAAATGATCGACCAGTGGAAGGAGGATGGAGGTTATATAAAAAGCAAAGCATATGGAGGAGGAGGCATATAC
>LTAE01001168.1:77613-102618 GCA_001647135.1 Pontederia paniculata | reverse complement strand
ATATATATATATATATATATATATATATATATATATTGATGTAGTGCGTGTAGCGTATCAGAAAAGTAACGATACTTTCTGTACAAAAAAATTGAACCTTGTTCATTTGTATAGAAAGTGTCGTTACTTTCTGTAAAAATACGCTACATATTCATTTTTCCATATATAAGAACAGGGAATTGTTCACAAAACAAAAAGACCTCATTTTTATACATCCAGGAAACAGTATCAGAACATAAACTAGCAAGCAAAAGACCTTTATATAAACGCCCAAAATCCTCCCTGAAAAGAGCACTCAAAACCCAGGAATTGGCATCTATGTTCTATGTTTTAACTCTGGGATTCAACATAAAATCTATGAATCTGGCCTTCTAAATCTTGTAATATCCTACTCCTGATAACCATCTCACAATTTCAGCACCAAAGCTCCATAAACATAATAGTAACTTCAGTGCCAGCCTGACTCTATGCCATTGCCAGCGCTAACGCACCCTTAACTTTGCCAGAGATAGAAAGTTTGATTAATTTTGCCAGCTACAAGTTGTCAAGCCTCAGCAATCGCTATCTGATGAACAGTCTAAATCATCTGAAAATTACTGCTCCTTCCTGGCCACAAGTGATCAGTATTTAAAAACAAAAAGGAACAGCAATCCAGCCGGAAGATTCTTCTGATCCTCCTGAATGATGACTCTGTCTCGCTTCCTCTCATTGCTCCTGATCATCTCAGCACTTCTCTTGCTCTCCCCTTCTCAAGGTTCCTTGTGTCTCCTGGTTCCATCCTTACATCATTGATTCATTAAAGAGCCAATTCCATGCACTAAATTTTGAAGCCTTTGCTCTTTTTTTTTTGGTGTCACCACAGGATATGGAAGAAGAATAAAGAGTACAGTGAAGCTTGATTCTTCAGAGGTGAGTCCTCTTTGGCTTTTAACCTTTAGTATAACACCCATCAGTATAATTCTGCTCAAGAGGAGTCCTTTCTTTGGTTGATATGCCACTGATCACTGTTTCAGGATGGTATGTGGAGGGAAAGGGCAATGGTGGAGATGGACTACAAGGAACCTGGACCCAATCCCAACCCAAGGGGCGGATTCCCCTTCAGTCCACCACCACCTGAGGTGCCATAGATTATAACAAGTTTCCTGTCGAGATGGCAATGCTTGAGCCTTGATACAATCAAACAAGTAAAATAAATGGTGGATAAGATGAACATCACTTGCCTTGAGCTTTGCTTTCATGTGTCTTGTTTTAGTTTTGAAGCAGGGGTCCAATAATTCAGATATGCAACTTTGATTTGGTACATCTTAATTCAACACTCTCTAAAGTTTTGCTGAATAATACTAGTAAAACATTACTTTTTTTATTTTTTATTACTCAATGATGCTTATTGTATTCCATTTCCCGTTGCTTTCTGCTAAAATATTCAACAGGATAAGTATATTAGTTTGACCTAAAAGACTTGACAAAGCTTACACATGAAGTATATGGAGCTAAATTTTAAAATGCCAAACAAGAAATCATTCTCCTGATCAAAAGTATCAAATGGAAGTCAAACAAGAAATCATTCTCCTGTATAAAGTTGTTTTATTTCTTATTCAGGCTATATCAGAGTAAATCAAACTCAAAATTAGAACATATGAAGTTTCCTGTTTGTGAAGAGTGAGATCGATCATCACGCTGAAGTTGTTGATATGTTAACTTGGACCATCTGTAACAAAAAATAACAGTGCACAAGATATAAAGAATTGGAATTATTAACCTATATTTCAACAGACTTTACAAATTTGGATCCTGCAATAGATCACGTGTTAACAATGAGGAAATGCATCAGATTAACACATAAAGCAGATGCATGAGAATAATCTTCTGACTCAGACATTTTCATGGTCGAAAGATAAAGATGTAAAGTTATGTTACATGAACTGCATCAGAAAAGACATTCAGCACATGATTCTCTAAGTACAGCCCCATACAAAACCTAATATTCTTGAATAAATCTACACTGTTTTGGTTTAACATGTCTTCTAAAGCACTACCTGGATGCTGATGCTGTAGAATAGAGGCAAGTTCTGACTAATTGATAATGGAAGAATATAACTATTGTGGTTCAGTTCAAATGATGAGTGCACTACTGTCCTATAGACACATTAATCATAAAGAAAGCTCAGAAGGTTCTTGTCTGCAGACAATACCATATGCAGAAAGTTCTATGAGGTCCATTTCTCGGCAGAAGTTTATGGTCCAAAGTTTATCCAACTAATTATTGGCATCAACATTGCCAAACAATCAGTGTTGCATAGAAATTATTAAGTACCTGCAACTCTGCAACAGGCACTCTTATGTATAAGTTCTGATTTTGATATCTCAGTGTTGTTCCCCTTAGAACGATTTACTGTTTCCTGCAAATGGGAAAAAAAGCCAGGATTATCCTTTTAGATCAAAATGATGCAATGCAGGGCATCAAATAAGCGCATTTCTATTAGCTAATTGAAAAATTAACCAATATGAATGTTTCCCTTGGCTGAAAAGTAAAGTGAAAACAACCCGCTTTGACAACTCATCTCATTAATCAAATACATGTACCTCCAGATGATCCAATATATAGGAAAATTCTACTGCACCAAAAAGGCAAAGAAAATCCTATGATTTCTAGTAATAGTTTATGTTAGCCATAAGAAAATTCACCATGGTAATTAGGTATCTTAACTTTTGTTCTTAGACTAATAGCATGCTACACAAGTAAAATGAACAATAACGAACCCTGTTTAATCTCAAGTTTTATACTTCTGAGAATCGACACCAATCATGGCTGCAAAAATGACAATTCCTTATGGATGGAGTTCACGGGATACTAGAACATAAAAAATTAACGAGTTATAACAAGATATTAGCACAGATAATCAGTACAGATTTTAACTCGATATAATTTCATGAGAAAAGAATTCAATCAGTTTATATGAAAATCATTAAGGTGGAGAACGAATTACATTCAAGGTTGCCAAACTCTAGAGTCAAAGTTAAATAAGTATAAACTCTTTGAGTCAAGACTCTTAGATTCTATAAAATTTAAGTTGTGTAAACTCTTATAGATTTTAGAGGATTTTATGCGAGTTTCTACGATTCTTGATGAGTATGTACCACTCTTCATTTTTTTGTAATAAGAAGTTTGTAAATATTAAATATTTTGTTTAAATAACTTATTAATTAGTCGAAACTGTTGCAATCAACTTTAGTGCATTTTGATCTTTCATTATTTTTCTTAACTTAATAAAATGCAAAGTTGTTAGTTTCTCCTAGTTACAAGTAACAATGCTTATTTTTATTATTTCATATTTATGTCATATTAATGTTAAATATTAGTTATTTTATATTTGGATATTAGATATGTGCATAATTTTTATATTGTAGATGTATATTAATTATTTTATAATTAAATCTATTTGGTAAATAAATTCTACGAGTTCACAATATGATTTTATGATACGAGTTTATAGGACAAAAATTAATCTACGTAAACTCTTGAACTTCAAAACCTTGATTGCATTTAAATGATAAAAATTGATAACTGAGATAAAAAAGCCTGTGTACCTGCACAACTTGGCAATTATCCAATGTACTTTTACCACCCTGCGATTAACAAATATCAGAAATATGAACTTGAGACTGAGAATGAAAACTTATACAAAGAACAAGAAGATTTATAAAGTTAAGCTTTTTTAATGAAAATGGAGATCTGGGACTACAGCATTATCATATTCGCATAGACGCTTAGCTTGCCCATATTCCATGCCCTGGCCCCTAGCCACAAGGTATGCTGATGACTGATTAAACGGACCTGGATGTGTTTATGTCTGACTTACTCATTGCCCTTTGCACGCAAAAGCTCATCATTGTTAAGTTTTCAGGTGCACCGAAATGTGAACCTCAGATATTAAACTAGTTAACACACCAGAGTAACTGATTTAATTATGTACTCGATGTCATTCCACATTTATACTATTCTCTCATAGTATAAAAAGTGTATGCACATCCCATGAAACGAGCTCGTGATATGAATTATGACAGGCAAATATACTTAAGAAACCTATGAAGTTGGTATAAAATATTTCTAGATAATCCCATCTGAAGATAAGACAGAAACACAGAACCACTTGTCTTGCAAAGAGTCCTAGATTGTATATATTTGTTAACAGGAGCTCAAAACCATATTTAGATCAAAGAGGTCACTGTTTAGGAACTTCATATCAATTGTGGTACCCACTTTGAACTCTAAAAACTTCTAACAGATAGTGAGAAAATAGTGCTTCTCATGGAAAGTTTTAGGGTCAAATCATCTGATACAGCTATTGTGAGCATTCGTTAGAAGAGAAAATGAATTACGAAGAACATGGTTAGTTATCAATTCAATTGACATTCAAACTAAATTGAACCCTCATTTGCAAACATCTAAACTAACCTGCGACAGAAATGTCGAGAATTATCGGGTAAGTCAGAATTAAGGAGGCATTAACAACAAAAGAAACTACAACAACCAATCTAATTCACTAATTCTTTTTTTTTCCTAGAACAACTTAATCAAAACCAAAAACAACCCTTTAACTTCGTCGTAATCTAACTTGAAACTTTGAATGCCTAAAACAATTATCAATATCCACTACCGATCATACTTGTCATGCCATTGTTTAAGGATATAAACATAAAGAGTAACTAGAAGCTAAATCAAGACTCCACTACTTCTTTCTCAAATCCATCTCAACTCCTCTCTTTAATACTTAAACCTCGATGCTATGTCAGGAATCACAAGCATAACCAATGAAGGCACACCTAAAACCAAAAAGTGGGTAAAAAAAAAAAACGGCAACTTTTCCACAATTACCACATCAAAATCGCACCTTCGAGTAAGGGAGGATGTGGTGTTAGTCATGGAAAAGGCAACAGGGGCAGCAGACGAGCTTCCGGAAGACGATGTTGCCGACGGCGCCACCGCTCCGGGCCGCGGCCCTTGACCTTCTCCGCCTTTCTCCTAGCACTGCTGCTTCACGCTGTAAGGAAAGCTCCTAGGATTCACCTCCGCCGCACCTACATCGGCACCGTCGTCCACCTCTTCCATCGCAGTGAACCCCGGCTGGCCATCGAGGAGAAGGGAGGAGGACGCAACCTTAGAGTATCGCCGACGGCGAGAGGAGCCGTACGCAGGGACGTGCTCGAACCCACGAATTCTACATCTAATCATTGTCGGGGCGGTCTCGTGCCGGCGAAGAGTTCTTCTCCGGCGATCGGCGACGACTTCGTCGGCCTTTTCTCGTTCACTTGGTCGCGAAACGGAACACTAACGGGTTGAGCATAACCGGGTCCCGCTACACGGACCCAATATTTATCCAAAAAAGAGACGACTAGTCTGATTTGATTGGGATCAGAGTTAGACTCGAGAGATCCGAATTTGGATCATGAATTAAATCGAATTTTTTTTATTTTAAATTTTGTCAATGTTAAAATTTATTTTTATAATAGAGAATTATAGATTTAATATTTTTAAAATGATCAAGACTCAAAGACTTACGAAATATAAAAAAAATGTCATTTAAAATATTGAATATATAATTCTCTATATAAAAATAAATTTTAACATTGACAAATTAAATATTTTTATTAATTTTTTTTAATAAAATGCATGCGAAACCGTATGCAAAACATATATCCGACTATTTAATATGTAGTAAAAACATAACACTTGTAATATTATATCATTACCACGGATTATTAAACAAAGTATAAAAACACATCATGCGATGAAATATAAAATCTATTAATTCAAATGTCAAATGTTCAACAAAGTCTAACACATCATTCAAATATTATTTACAAAACATAAATTTAGTTTTCATTTACAAAAGATTAGTCATCAATATCGAATCGGGACTAATAATGTATTTTATATAAAATCTAATTTTAATTCGAATCACGTCAAATATTTTAGATCTTGACCCGACGTGAACACGAATGATAATCGAATCGAATTTTTTTTTGATAAATCAGATCGATTCGAAACTGGAGCTGTCGGATTATCTCAGCCCATCACTCCTAATAGGACTCATTCCATTGTGCCTTGAGATTCGTGCATTTCTCCTAATCAATCAGTGATCCATTTGGATTGCACTTGAGTTCCCAAAAGACCAGTCGGATCGTACTCTGGTCTGATCAAATGCATCGCCCTATGGCCGACAATGGACAGTCCTATAAGTTAAAATTGTTTTCAAATATAAATAATTATATATTTGAATAAAAGTACTGATAATGTTGTAATGTTTATTAAAATAAATATTAACTAATATACTCATGAAGTTATATAATAATATATTAAAAGAATATAAATTAAAGAATAATATAGTTGTTAAAAAATAAGTCAACAACTTTAAAATTAAACAAGAGAAATCTTAATTATTATCCTTAACTTATAAATTATTACCCTAATAATTTATAAGTATACTTTTTCATTTAGCAAGAGAATTTTTAAAATAATCTTATAAATAATTTTAAACTACTTATAAGCTAAGCCAAATAAGTTCAAAATATCTTTTTTTTAACAACTTTTTAAATCAGTCAACCATTTTTGTTGAAACAAATGCACGAAAAATATCATCTGTGGCGCTTGTTAAATAATTAACCAAAACCTTTTTTATTAAAAAATTAACTTTCATTTTTTTATTCAATTTATCTAAACCTTTTTTATTGAATAAAAAAAGTGCAAACTTTTAAAGTTTTCGTATATTTAGCCTAAACAGTCTTGCGTTTTATATGATTAATTAATATGAGAATAATTCATAAGCATAATCTCATTTGTACCTAAAAGATAAAAATATATAATTGAATAGAAAAAAAGTATAATCATGTATTTTTATGTGAGTAATGATCACTATTATCAAATGTATTATATAAGAAAATAAAGTTTTCAACATATAACATGTGGTATGTGCTAGATATTGATACTTTAAATTGTGAATGATGAAACTCACAATGTTTTTTAAGAACTTTTTTTATCTTATTCATTAATTTATTTATATATTTTTATGTATAAATATTTTTTTATTCAGTGTCCGCTTAACCATATGGATTCATCACATTAAATTTTGATATATTTTCAAAAAAAAATAATGCGAGGTCAAATATTAAAAAACCAAATTTGTTTTTTGGGTTTAATTCAATAAATAAATTTTATGTCAAAACTAATAAAAAAAAATAACTTTTCTGACGTTTCAGTAATTTTTTTTTCGCAGTCGAAAGGAATAATATATTTGACGCTGACCAAAATAACATTTTTTTTTTATCGAAAGCAACAATACAATATATTGACGGCTTCCTCTCCCCTCGACGACCTCAACTCCTCCTTTCGCCGGCGACACTTCTCCTCTTTCCTGCCGCCGCAACCATCTCTCATTCTGCCTGCTAAAATCCGGCGCTTCTGCTCCGCCCTGTCGCCGCCAACAGCTCTTCCTCCTTGTCAGTTCTTACAAGGGTCGGTAACACCTTCATCTTCTTTCTATCGTCTGAGTTGATTTATATGTTTTCCCCCTCGACCGTCTCTTTTTTTCCCTGCTGTCTCTCAGAGAGGGGGAGGTGGCAAAAGGCTACGTCTTGGAGAGTTCTGGGGATTCCTGTAACTAATGCAAGGTGGAATTCAAGGCCCGTATTGCTGACATAAATATTATTGGAACATGTATTTGTGTTACTTGCCGATTTGGTGGTATGTAGGTAATCTCTGAGAAAAGAAAAGTTTTTGTCACAGGTTAGATCCCTGATGAAGTGCTGACCTCAACTATAAACAAAAGTGTACACCTTCCTATTCATTTCTACCTCAACCCATGCACCCTTCTACTTCGTGGCGCAACATTGTCAACCTATTAAAGAAGTTGACCGAGACCAGGAATTTGGATTCAGGAAAGGCTGTACACGCCCACTTGATCAAAAGATCCAAACTTGATGTCATTCAAGCAAACTATTTGATCAATCTTTATGTGAAATGTGGTCAGATGTGCGATGCTCGCGAGTTGTTCAATGAAACGCCTGAGAGGAATGTTGTCTCAGGGAATGTGCTCATGGCTGGTTATTTACATGTTGGGCATCCAAGTGAAGCACTCTCAGTGCTCAGAGCGATAGACTTTGGTGCATTATCAAGTGATCCGAATGAGTACCTGTTCACCACGGCTCTGGCTTCATGTGCTGCTGTTCGTTCTATCGATCAGGGCCAACAATGTCATGCCTATGTCTTGAAGTCTGGTTTGATCTTCCATTCCTATGTTAAGAATTCACTTCTTCACATGTACGCAAGGTGTTCTGATATGAATGGTGCCGTGGAACTTTTTGAGAGCTCGGTAGATATCAGTATCTTTTCATTCAATTCAATGATTAATGGATTCTTGGAGAACCGACAATTAATCAAGGCAAAGAACATCTTGTGCAGTATGGTCAAAGAGATTGAACAATGGGATCATGTTTCGTATATTGCTGTTCTTGGCCTTTGTGCTGTTTCAGAAGATCTGAATTTTGGAGCGCAGATCCATGGTCAAATATTGAGAAGAGGGATGGAGTTTAGTGTCTATGTGGGCAGTGCAATTGTAGACATGTATGGTAAATGCCACGACATTCACAGTGCTTGGCATGCCTTCCATGCACTGCCAAGCCACAATGTCGCCTCATGGACATCGGCCATGGCAGTTTCTGTACAAAATGGCTTCTTCGAAGAAGCCCTTAAGTTATTCCTGGAGATGGGAGCAAAGGATGTGAAGCCTAATGATTTAACATATGCAGTGCTGTTGAACTCTTGTGCAGGTCTTTCGGCCTTGCGAAGTGGTGATGCACTGAATGCCCATGCTCAGAAAACAGGACATGCATTGTATACAAACGTTGGCAATTCTTTAATTAACATGTATGCTAAGAGTGGTAGCATTGAGGATGCAACTAAAACTTTCAAAAGCATGCCTAGCAGAGACATTATTTCTTGGAATTCCATCATAACTGCTTATTCACATTTTGGACTTGCCAGGGAAGCTCTTGAAACATTCAGGTCTATGTTAATGGAAGAAGAGGTACCGACTTATGTAACTTTTATTGGCGTGCTCTTAGCATGTGGCCACCTAGGGCTGGTAGATGAAGGATTCTACTATTTAAACCATTTTATGAGAAACCTAGGAATAAGACCTGGAGTGGAACATTATACTTGCATGGTTGGTCTTCTGTGTCGAGCAGGACTGCTGGATGAGGCTGAAAGATTCATGAGAGACACATATACTGAGTGGGACATTGTGGCATGGAGAACTCTTCTCAGTGCATGTCAAGTTTATAAGAATCAAGGTCTTGGTTACAAAGTTGCTGAGTACATTCTTCAGTTGGATCCTGATGATGTGGGAACATATATCTTATTATCTAATATGTATGCTAAGGCAAATAGGTGGGATGTTGTTGTAAAAATTCGGAAGATTATGAGGCAAAGAGACATGAAGAAGGAGCCTGGAGTCAGCTGGATACAAATAGGAAGAGAGACTCATGTTTTCACTTCAGACGATAAGAATCATCCTTGGAGTGTTCAGATTGTTGATAAAGTAGCTGAAATAATAGATCAAATAAAGATGATTGGCTATGTTCCAAACTTTGCTAGTGTATTGCATGATGTTGAGGATGAGCAAAAGGAAAATTATCTTAGGTACCACAGTGAGAAGTTAGCTATTGCCTTTGCCCTGATAAAAATGCCACCAGGAATACCAATACATGTCATGAAGAACCTTCGGATGTGCGATGATTGTCACACTGCTATTAAACTTATTTCAATTGTCACAAGGAGAAAAATATTTGTTAGAGATGCTAATCGCTTCCATTGTTTTGAAGCTGGGTTCTGCACTTGCGATGATTTCTGGTAATGATTTGGGGATGTTAGTTAAAAAGATAAGACAGAAGGCTTTGATGCTGTATATCAAACTTTTACATTTTGTGTATGTGCCTTCTCCGAGTTTGACAGTCAGCAAATATCGAACATGTCAGTTTTCTGCAAGAGTCGCCGATATAGATAGACATAACATAAATACATGTTTCAGAAATATGTGTCAGCAATATGAACTTTCTCTGCCCTCAAAAAAAGAATCGTCCACACTTTTGCATTCATCATGAGATTCTTGAGGACTCTTCATGTTAGCCCTTTTGCTGCTTCCCCCTCTCAAGTCCCTTCAATTCAAATTTTTGTCCAAATATATGCTTCTGCCCAATAACCATACCAAGATTCAAGAGGTTACTGCATTTGGCTCCTGTTCTTGGTTTTGATTCAGGTATTCAAACCTTGCAAATTACTTTTATGTTAATTAAACCTATACAATTTTGATCCTTTAGAAAATCGTTTGAAGAACTGGTGGGAAACAGTGAGATTTGTTCAACTTCTATGTCTTTCCCTTTATATTGCATAGGAAGAAAACAAATTTGGTCACCTGCCTGTTTAATGATTTATTGCCATGAGATGCTACTAATCCAAATACATGAAAAAGCCTGGTACAAAAGTTTTTACTTTATAGGCATATTCTGCCCCTTTACACTACAAACTTCACCTACGCTCTTGTGGTCGCTATAGTGCAATAATTTGATTATTTTCCCAGCACTTCTATTTTCTTATTTTATCTGTGCACATTTCTGGCCTTCAAAGCTGTGGAAAAAAATAGTTTGATTTCCTTCATGGTTTGTTTATGTTTCTTTTCTTTTTCAGCAAACACACTTCAAAAGTGGACTTGTGAGCAGCATATCAAGTAGGTCAAAGCAAATTATTTAAGGAATAAAGAGAGTGAATTTACTGCAATTATTGGGACATTTAGAAATGACATTATCTAAAGCTACAGATATGGGACTGCCTCTGATGAATCTGCTTAGAATGAGAACCAAACCTATTCTGGAGCAACTTTATTTGGAAGAAAGATTGTTGCGTAACTCTGCGGAAAACTGGTGTATTATCAACGATGGGACAAACCAACCTAATATTGTCATGGGAATATCTGGGTAAATCTTCTAGAACTCTTTATTTGAAATCGAGTATATGTCACTGTTGAAACTTTTAATCTTACATGATCTGGTTTTGTCAAATGGTGTACTTGGGACCATGAAATCATAGAACAAAGGTTTCCTAGTTTCAAATTCTGACCGTCAACGTGAATCTGTTAATATCCAGGAAGCTTTCTGAACTTGTGGAACTGAAATATGTACTTCGTGATCGAGTACCTGTGATTAGAAGGTTCAGTGGAGGCGGTACTGTTACTGTTGATAATGACACAGTTTTTGTATCTTTCATTTGCAACAAGGATGCTATTCCTGGTCTGCAACCATATCCTCAACCTATCATGTCATGGTCAGGGCAGCTTTACAGGGAAGTGCTTCATGGGTTTGGTGATTTCCATCTTCGTGAAAATGGTATGCAGGATGAAGGATGCACATGTCACTTTTTTCAAATTACTAAATATATTACGAATGCATTTTGCATGTGTATGCTGAATGACTTGCTTGAATTGTATTTACATCTCAGTTGCTTGCATATATGTTTTCATAAGAGATCCCATGTATCTGTGACGCAATCATGCAAAATGAGAATTTTTTTTTTTGAGAAATCAAATATTAGAAGTTCAATGCATTACAATACATGGAGATTATGCAACATATAATCAAAGTTGTACCCACTCTCTCACCAAGCTATTTGCTAAAATTATAATATTGTCTACATAACATCTTTCCCTCCTAAAAATGCATCCATTCCGTTGAAGCCAAATGGACCAAAGGAAAGCAAAAGGAGTGGTTCGCTGTCGCCTTGAAACATAAACCCGTTGTGATACATTTTGGCCACCTGATCTAAAAGTCCTCCAAAAGTCTGCTGCTGATCCGTTATCAATCCATGAACATCCTGAACGTCGCCATACTTCTCTAGCCACCACACATGTGAAAAACAAGTGGTTGATATCCTCCTCTCTTGCCTCACAGAAAGCACACGATTGATCTTCTTCTCTTGCCCAATGTCGTATATAGCTTCTAGTTGGTAATCTTGAACGCCGCAAGAGCCACATAAAAATTTTGATCCGAGCAGGGCATCTTGTGTTCCATATCAAGTTACAATCTGTGCGGAGATCATTATCGGAAAGCCTATTGTTATTCTCGAGCATTCTGTATACATTTCTAACTGCAAATTGATCACCATTCCAAGTCCATGCATCATGTCGAGACGGACTAGGACTTCTACCTTCCAATAGACCAATAAGAAGAAGGAACTCATCAAGTCTCTGATCTGAAAGTGCTGAAGTAAATTGTGGTGTCCAAACTCCAGTAGATAGCATGTGTCCCGACCAATATGTAGCCACTGTCGCCTGTTTGTCTTGAGCTATCGCAAATAGCCTCGGGTAAATTGTTGAAAGAGGCTCATGTGTGGCCCATGTATCTGTCCAAAATTTGAAGATTTGTCCCGACCCCAATGTGGCTCGAAAAAAAGACCGCAATCGTGGCATAACTGATATAACACCACGCCAAAAATAAGAAGCCCCCTGCGACACGTCCATCCTTCTTTCCCAAGATAATGTGTGACCATAACATGCAGAAATCACTGAAAACCATATATCATCCCCCAGTCCCATAATTCTGACAACCCATTTAGCTAGGAGTGCCTCATTCATGGATGTAAGTGAGCGAATCCCGAGACCTCCCTCCGAAGTTGGTCTGCATACATCAGACCAAGATACCAAATGAATACCACGACCATTGGTGCCAGAGTGTCGCCATAGAAAGCTTCGCCGAAGGGCATCTATGCGTCGGGTCACACCCCGTGGTAACATGAACACCGACATGTAGTATATCGGCAAAGAAGATAGCACTGATTTGATTAAAATCAGTCGCCCGCCCCTCGAAAGTAATCTCGAGCTCCATCCTTGTAGTCTTCGCTCTACACGCTCTATGATTGGGTTCCACTCTCGAGATAATATCCGACCGTCAGATAGCGGAAGACCGAGGTATGTCAGTGGGAGGCTACATATAGCTGTCTGCAACTCGAGAGAGCACTCTTGTGCTATATCATCGTCCATGTGGAAGGGAATAAATGATGACTTCGAGTGATTAATACATAGGCCCGAAAAATCACCAAAAATGTCTATGATCATGGAGATTCGCCGCGCCTCCGAGATAGAGCCTTCTATAAAAAATAATGTATCATCAGCATATTGTAATAGAGGGACCATGGTACCTTGCCCCGGGATAGGGGAGAAGCCTGACAAAATACCCGCATCACAAGCTGAAAATGTACATCTAGCAAGAGCGTCAACGGCAATGACAAAGAGCATTGGTGCCGAAGGGCATCCTTGTCTTACGCCACGTTGTGGTTGGACCCAGCCGCCGCATGGACCTCCATTAATTAGAATAGAGAAAGAAACAGTGGTAACACACCGTTTCATCCAAGAAATCCATAGCTCGGGGAAACCTCGGCGTCGAAGGGAGCTCCATAAGAAAGACCAATAATGCAAAATGAGAATTTCCAAGCAATAATGATGAATTGATGATAATATAAATAAATTTTAAGTGCATAGTTTCTGAAATTCAGTTTTTAAGCATTCTGAAATTCAAATTTAAGTTCTAAAAACTTGAGTACCATAACTACTACATTCTAGTGGACCTGTACATGAAGGTCAAACTGTTGCCCTTCTGCCTCCAACCCCACCCAAACAGTTTGTCTTTTTGAAGGCGAGCTGTTTAGTTCCATGGTTCACCCTTTGCTCTCTATTCTTTATCTCAAAATTTGTACTAACACTTAAAGGAAAGAGTCATGCTTATATTAAGTTAGCTATAACTTGACATCACATGATTTTCTGTTTCCTGACTTTTTTGCATAAATGAAACAAGTATATCAAAATTTTAAGGGCCTTATGAGCATAGAAGTATGTCATAGGCATTTTATTATCTATATTTACATAATATCACAGAGTCTGATTTATTTCACTTTCCTTTGCAGATTATGCATTTAATTGTCGTAAGTTTGGTGGAAATGCCCAGTCCATAATAAAACATAGATGGATCCATCATACATCATTTTTGTGGGATTATAATATAAAGAATATGGAGTACCTGAAACATCCCACGCGGGCTCCTAAATATAGATCGGTATGGTTTACTTTTTGCCTTATGAAAATTGTAGGTTTGAAGTTATTTATGATATGGATATCCAGATATCTATCTTTATTTACTTTCAAAATATTAGTTACTAAATCGGAGATGCATCTTACATAAAAAACGATCAGATATTACATCATGCATAAAAAAGAATCATATATTTTATCTTACAGAAAAAATTAGATAGCACTTCTCTGCTTTAAGTCTTTGAGAACTAACATATAGGACAATTTGCTTAATACGCTACCATTGGCAGTGTAATCATGCAAAAATGATACAGATAAGAACGACATTATATTTTCAGTTGCTTTATGTGGTAGCATAATTTTAGACATTTTTCTTTTGATGATATAAAGGTCCCAAAGAAATTTAAGTTTTTGTTCCACCAATTTTATGTGCATGAGTAAACTCTCCATATCAAGTTAAAATTTCTACGTGCTTTGCGTATAATTCTTATCGGTCATTGCTTTCCAGTTTCTTGTCATATTGTATTTTTTTGGTAATGTAGATAAAACTTTTTTTACACATTGCAATGCCAAACATGTCTATCTTCTCTGTGTGTGAATGTCTTGTGAGATCTTAGTTGCTATTGTACGTCTTGAGCCTGTATAAATTGCAGGCCATTCTTTGTTTCAGTTCTTACTACTAGGTATCATCAAATAACCTTTCTTTGTTAATAAGATTGAAGGTTATCTCATCTTCAGGCAAGGTCTCATGATGAGTTCTTATGTCGAATGAAGGAGTATGTTCCATCCAGATCAACTTTCATTGAAAGAACCATTGCATCCCTTGGAAATTATTTCTCTCTTCGTCCAGTTGATCTGGATGAGGTTACTGATTCTCCAACAGCATTTTCTTCTGGTTCTACCAAGTTATTAACCACACAGGAGCTTGAAGAAGCATACTCCAATTTGAGAACCTCAGATAGCAAACCTGCAACTTCTGCTCATGCTTGAAAACTAATATATGATTCATTTGGTTATTCCCTTTGTCAAGTTTCTGAAAGGATCCACTAGTTGTCCGAGAAACTCTGACTGCAGAGGGAGGTTGGCTTCATAAGCGCATTTCTTTGCTTTATTCTACACATTATTGCCTGATAATAAGAGGTTTTATGTCAATCATATAGAAATTTCCCTACTTCTGACCATCTAATTGGTCACCCCTCTTTGTTATTTTACCTTGTATGAACTTCAAATGAAAATTTTAATCATTTATTGACCAAACTGAAACATACATGACTACGAGATCCATATGCATCCCTCAATTTCGGATTTCTTGTGCTGCAAAGCTTATTTTTCATATCTATTTGATTCTTAAGAAGAAATTAAAACATATGATGTTGTGCAGGTTGGAAGATTCAAGTAGTTAGTAATCTGTGTTTTTGTTCTCAGTTAGTAATCTATAGAATCCTGATGTTGAAATGTATAGCCCTGCACTTTAGTTTGTTGATCCTCTTGGAACACTCAAAAGGAAAAGTAGAAGATATTACTAGACACGGAGAAGTGCAACTTTCTTCTGAGGTAGACAGCAAAAGGACTAGGTATTACAAACACACCAACTGTAAAATACAAGTGGAAGGCATCTGAGTAATGATATCCAAGGCCAACTGTACATGCTATAGCACTTTGTTTTGTCTTTTACAGCTCAGTCGATGATGGGTGCATTGAGCTACTGTTAGGAAATTGAGCAAGAGGCAAAGGAGCAGAGAGTCTCTGTTTCTTTTACTCTCCTGTGGAATCTTAGTTACTGAACGTTTGGATGATGGTGTTGTGCCATGGGTCCGAAAGGTGTTGTAGCAGGTTCTCAAATGGTCCCTTGCCGGTGACATTGTGCTGGATAACAAACCCAAGGAACGCCAACATCGCCAACCTCCCTGATTATCCAAAGCAATCAAACAAAAAACATAAGAAGACAGAAGAAAGAGATGATCAAATTTTATGCATGACACGAAGAGTTGCAGGAGAAAGCAGCAATTAGTACCATTGGCGAGCTCCTTCTCCTTGGCCTCCAGCGTCGGCGCAAAGTTGAGGGGATTAAAGATGCCGCCGGGGTATCCGACATCATTGGGGGGCAAACTGTAGCTCTTGAAGATGGGGTCCTGGTTGACGCTGCCGGGGTTCTTGATGTCCTGCCACCTTCGGATCTCGACGTAGTGGAAGAGTATGAACTCAATTACGAAGAGGGTGGAGGAGGAGGCGAAGTACTCTGCCTTGCCGGCGTCGTACCACTCCGGCACGCTGATGATTCCAATCTTGGTGAAGACTTCGGGAAGCAGCATGCCGGCAACTCCCAGCATCGCTCAGCGGCCATTGACCAGCTCGGCCTGCACGAACCATTTGAGGTTCTCCGGGTCCTCAGCGAGGCCTAGCGGATCAAATCCGTTGTCACCGGGCAGGCTGCGGCAATTTTATAAGATGAAATATCAGCATATGGAGAGCAGATGACAACTAATGCCCTTCAGTCAGTCTACTACTATGGCTTTGTTTGGCAACACTCTTCAAAACTCTACCTACTAGCATTTTCTCTCACAAGAGACGCTTGACAGCCAAGCGTTTCAAGCTAAAATGCTTGCAAACACTGGTTTGCCAAACAAAGCCTACAACTCAATGAACAGTAGTGTGAAGTGTGCAAGTCACCTGCCGTTGAGGTAACCGGGCGAGGCAAGACCGGGGAGCCATTCACCTTTCTTGGCTTCAACCTTCAGGGACCTGGCAGTGGAGGAGACCGGAAAGGCTTTGGCCATCAAGTCTCTCGTCAGCTTGCCGGAAGATCCTGTCAAGAATTTCGATCTGGAGCATGGCCGGAGCGCAACAATAGAGGCCTGAGTGGTGACGGCGGCCATGTTCTCAGATCGTTAGAGGAGATGTATTATTTGTGTTCCGAGTGCCCGTTGGATGTCAAGGCCTTTTTCTTAGGCTTTGTATGATATTTGGAGGGAATTCTTGTGGTCTGAATCCAGGAACGTAGGAGAGCCGTTGGTTTAGAGACGTTAAAGGATCGGATGGCTGAGATGTTGTGCGAGGTTGAGGTGGCCAGGGAGCTCTTGATCCTTATCCCTCCTTATCTGATGGCTGAATCCAAAATATCAATATCTCCAATACTATTGGCCAAGGAAAGATCCAATGGGACCCACAGTGATGCAATACAAGTGATTTTTTTTCCTCAATGTTCCCTGGTTCAGCATGACTTGCTACATATCCAATGAATATATCTCATGAATTTTGGATATTTATGTGACTCAATTTTGTGGTTCCTAATTATCAGAAAAGAGCAGCATTTTTTGTCATTGACAGCAGGATAATGCATCAAAATGACATTTAAATCAAGTAATAGTCTGGGCTAAATTGTAGAATTTGAGATGTGTTTGTAGTGGAACACAAATTTATGATTTCGGGTTCGACTTTCATCGGTAAAAATCAGGAGAACAAGAAAAAGAAAAAGGAGAACAATAGGTATCAACCATCTCCTAGGAAGGTTGGTTGGGACTTTAGTTCTTCAGGTCCTGAATTTAAATTTCGAGTGAGAAGGTAATTTTTATTTTGTTTGCATGAAGCCGATGATGGCAAAATCTCTTATGGGAACACATAATAATATCAGATTCTGGAATCAAGAAATTCCATCACATGCAGATTTTGCTGCTTAAATTTATATCTGGATACTTTTTTCCATGGCCCTGTTGTTGAGTTTAATCACACAAGTGGTGCTTTTACTGAGAGAGGGTGCACACATTATTGAATTGGGAAAGATCATTAAAAGTTCAGGGACAGAGGCACATGACAATTTCACCGATTTGGAAACCACAACTCAACAAGTTCGCCATCAAACTACATAAATAAATATCCTCAACTACCTGTTCATTGAAGAGTCTGTTTTTCTTTGACTGTGTGCACTGCAGATTACAATGGACACAGTTGCAAAGGAACTTGAAAATTCAGTAGCCAAAGAACATGAAGTTCTGCACTAAGGACCAGATGGAATAAATAGACCTTTGGCATTTGCATGTTAACTTTCTTGTGTAACAGATTACAGTCTACTGTGTGTAAGGGGAAGGATCCAAAGAACTACACAGTATTATTGTACTATTAGACATGAGAGTATTCAGCAAAATTTTATCTTGAAATGATCAATTTTCAGTCATTACTGTGTTCCTAAACTTCACTGATAGCTTGCTCAATTGTTCCCATATCTGATAAATCACTGGGGAACAACTATCTCAAGAGCAGCGCAGTTTTATATGTAAACAAACTCCTTTGAGGCAAAATTAGGATGCAATTAAGGGTTCATGAAGACATAGCTGTTCAGAAGTATCAGAAACGCTTGTGAGTAAACATCACAATCCAAAATGCAGCAATATCAGCACTTTGAAACCAGTAAATGGTTAGTATCTGACGATAATGAGATTAAGTTTGTCTGATAGAAATTTCAGATATGGAGTTCCTTATTTGTCTGAAATCAGAAAGCTTTTTTTTTTCTCAGTTTAAGTGGTACTTTAGAATCGTGATTTTGAAATTTAGTCCATCAAAAGAGCCAGTGACAGATACATTCATCATTATTCAACCTATATCAATCTCCATTTGACATTGATTTGGAAGTCTAGACCAATGATTAGTTCCATTTCTATAGTCCTTGAAGCATTATGTTCATAAACCAACCAATTCAGCATTTCTGAACAACTTACTTGAAAGATCAAAAGACAACATTATTTTCATTGACATGAAGCATTTGAAGACTTCCTTACATAGCTCAGTACAGAAACAAGAATCAGAATGACTGATACAATGGTTCTCTCCTGAGAGGAGTTCTCACTTCAGAATCCCCCTCGCCGGAAAGTTAGGCGCCACAACAGATTAAACAGATGAACAAGTAGAAAGAAAAAAAAATCCACACTCTAATCAACCTACACACTGCTTTTGCGGGCGGTAACAGCTCACCACCACTGCATGCCAACTTCTGCACCAGTGGAGAAGTCTGTGTGCCCAGCCTCTGCAGGGTCCAGAGCCTCAGATTTTAAGGTAACAAAGAGCCAATGGTAAAATATTAAGGCCCTTACAATTTGGACCTACTCATTTCAATACCAGTGATAGATATCACCAGCTACTAAACCAACTTCGTTGGTTAATGGATACTTGTACTTGTACATATATATATGTATATAGCTATATATATTTGTTATGCTATGCAAGCAATTATGTGAAGATTAGGGGCCTAAAGGAACTGGCCGCCGCTGAAGGTTTGCCCGAAGGACCAGCCAGCCGGAGCCGCATTGTACGAGACCACCGACCGGCCATCGCTGGTGGTGACCTTGAAGGAGAGAGCTTGGCCATTGAGGTAGGCATTGCTCTGCCAGTTCTGGCCCCAGTTCCTGGACATGGCCTGCCACCCGGTCCTGGACCCTTTGATGGACACAGAGTGCACGTCCCCTGCTCCCCCCACGTTGGTGATCAGCACCAGGTTGAAGTAGGAGTGACCATTGACGGTGAACCTGATCCCTCCTCTCTTCCTGCATGGGACCCTGCATTCCATGGCAAAAGGACATGGTGAGGAACATGGTTGAGTACCTTCCCCAGGACCAAGAATTGGACAAAACAGTAAGGGGGAAAAGAACACAACAAAAACACTGCATGTGCTGAATGGAGCCTATGACGTGCATGATATCTGCGAGGAAACAGACGCATGAACAAGATTCTGGTGTGTCTTCTTCTGAAACTATGTAAAAAAAAAAAGCAGCCCCATGTTGCTATTAAATCTCAAGATATCAAATCAGAAACGTATGATGTTGAACTTCCCAACATAAAAGCGCGCCCTTTAAGCCTTTGTGTTGGTATGGTTATAAAAGTTTGTGAAGATTCTACGTTCAGAAATTTAGATATATCCGAATCTGAATGAGTTTAAGAAAAAAAAAAAGACAACTTTTTTATGTTTTCTTCTCTTAGGATTTTACAGCACATTCTAAAGAACTGAGAAGAATGGAAAAGAGAACAAAAGAACGTGATATGCTTAATTAGAATAAGAAGAAGAAAGCAAAGAAAAGAGCAGGAGACGAGAAGAGACCTTCTGTAGGCAACCGGCACGACGCCGGACTTGAACTGGCCGATGCGCAGGAAGACAGGCTCGGAGAGGTCGAAGTGCGGCTGCGGGGGGTCGCACCACCCGCCGTTGCTGCTGGGCGGGCAGAAGTTGGTGGCGGTGACCACGATGGACCCTGGCAGGCACCCTTGCGAGTTCACGCACCTCAGCTCAAAGCAAGCGCCGCAGCTGAGCCCGTCGTTGAACAGGGCGGTGCTGAGAGCCGCCGTGTTGGTTCCATAGCCCTGGCTGTACAGGTTGCCGTACCCACAAGCTCCACCTGCAAAGCCAAGAGCAGAACATATATAACATGGTTCATGAGGACTTGCACAATTAACATTCTGAACCAGCAACCCACCCATTGTCCCGGAGGCATCACTCCCGCCATAGAAGGTTGCACGAGCATTGGACCAACCGTATCCCCCTCCATACCCATGGACGTTCGCAGCGGAGGAGAGAGCGAGAACAGCAACCAAGAAGAAGAGGCTGAGAAGAGCCATTCTCCTGCAAAACTGGACAGTTCAGCCACTGTTTGCTCTTGAGATTGTGAACTAAAAGCAGCAAGAAGAAATGAGTACCTGGAACTGGAACAATGAGTTGTGTGAGATGAGGGTGGAGGGGAGGACAAGGAGCAATGGGAGCTGTGGAAGTGTAGGGAGTGCTGATGGTGGTGCATAAATAGATGTTTGGGAGGAGCAGGGCATTTGTTTTCACCTTGCCTTTTCCCATAATTCTAACTGCCTGACACTTTGAACTGTTTAGGGACCAGCAGCCAGGACAGCTATTTGAGAGGGGTCTCATGCAGCCAAAGCTTTTTGGTCGGAGAAGGGTGGTTTTGAGGATTCACGCCGTGTGGTTTTCATAGCTTCTCTTACGAGAGAGAGAGAGAGAGAGAGAGAGAGAGAGAGGAGGTAAAAAGAGGGAGGGAGGCCAAAGCTCTCACGAGGCATGGCCCTGTTGCATGTGGGCAACAGTGACAAGAGTTGCTGAGCACCACGTGCGTCGGACCCATCGTGATCTCACCATTGCTTACTAGGAGCAGTGGTTTATGCGAGCAGTCACAGAAGAGCTCTGTCACCAAAACATGGCGGTGCAGAGCTGGAAAGCATCAGATTGCACAGCCAACGTTAGAGCAAAAAGTTCTATCTGCAGTCAAGAGCTCAACTTGCTGAGTAAAATTTAATTTGTGAAGCTTCGAACAGTTCGTAGCTTGCAAGCTCAAGTGACTTCTCTTTTGTGCATTCATCAAAATTTGCCTGCAAGCAGCATCCGGACAGTGGCAGACTTAGAAAGAGTTGAGAGTAAATAAGTAGGAATCTGACGGAATTAATGCTTGGAAAAGGATGGATGCCAGTGGCTTGCAAGTTGCATTAATGGATAAAGACATCTCCCATCACTTTGTTCACACAATTTATATCTCAGCAACCGAGCTCACTGTAAGAGTGAGTCTTTGTATTCATGCTTCAATAGTTTGGAATGCAGCAAAATCACCAGCATTCTTCTGTGATTTGTTTCATTAGAGATGTAGAATTTGGCCACCATTTCCTGATATTTTGAGCTTTTAAGATGGACAATACATAAACAACAGGAAGAGAATCTCTGATGAATTATTTTCTCTCTCAATTGCAGCCAATAACAGTGCAGCTACAAAGATGACAGTTCAGAGGTAAACAATACATCACACCCAAGTTGAATTCTGATGAGTTAGTGCACTTCATTTTATTTAGTGTACCTTACTTCATAGTAGGGCCATGAGCACTCTTTTTTAATGGAAAGAAGAGAAATGATAAGAAAAATCTTCCGATTCAACTGTCGATAACCGACACCCTTAAGAGTGTTATCTAACTAGCATCATTTTTTCCTCAACCTTGTTTTCATCTTCTTACTTTGTGGCAGTGATAAACTCATAATTTCTCCCAGAATATTGGTCCTTTTTGGTGATGTACTTACCACTGTGATACAGATCATGTTTCCCAGTGCTTCTGAACTTAGAAATCAATCCAGGAAGTCATATCCAATCTGTGGTCCATTCTGCCTTTAGATTCACTCAAGCATCATCCTGCTTCACAAGGCTTCTGCCCTTAAATCATGGCTAGTTTTATGGGATCTGAAGGGGGACCAATCATGGCTCATCAGTCGTTTATCCCTTTTATGAACATGCAATTAGATTGTTTAACTCAGACTGACTTTCTGAACAAAATAAAATACAAAGTCACATAATCATAATCATGTTTTCTGTTCATTAACAATGATTTTAATCATCTTCCACTCCATCAAAGATGCTCACCACGTGTAGCCATTTTTTAACGCATGGAAATCCAAGGACTGGATTGCCTGTGATGCATTGAGGTTCTTGCTGAAAAGGAGTTCTCACCTAAGTGCACTAAGCCACAAAGACCAGTGCTTGGAATGCTCATCAAATACTGTGGCTAATTCATCACATAATAATGACAAATTTCATGGGTTTTAATCAACTATCTTTTTTTTTTTTTGTTTAGTCATCATAGCAAACAAAAAAAAAAGTTCAGAATGAAATAGAGATCAATATCTTATTCCCTCATGACATAGAAGAGGAAAAAAAAAGCTTAGTTTTATAGTAATCAATGGCTCAAATTGATGGCATACAGTGGAATAGATTTGGAGGGTCACATTAACATAATTAATTTTATGATCTTTACTATCTTAGCAGTTTGAAATCCTAATTAAACCATTTTTTTCCCATTAATGTGTGGAACTATATGTGATAAGAAAGGGGATCAATGCATGTCCATATTAATTAAACTCTTAACTGTCCATGAACTTTTCTCTTCAAATTTGTTGTGAGACAAAAAGAATGAAGGGAAGAACTCTCTCTCTCTCTCTCTCTCTCTCTCTCTCTCTCTCTCTCTCTCTCTCCTTGAGATATGATGTCAGGATCTTGCAAGTTGATAGCTGATTTTTTTGGCTTCACTGAAATGAGTACCTAAAAGTGAAAAGGACTGGACGTTTGGTGACCAAAGTCTGAGCTCGCCAAGGAAATGAAAGAGGCCAAACTTGAAGAGAGATGGATGCAAGGCATGAACGTGATTGGATAACACAATTAAGTCGATATGAATTCCAAGGGTTTGAAATCCTTGGCCTCCCCCAGACTTGTTCATATTTTGCTGACAAATTGTACATGTCGGTGGCACTATATCTACATGTGATGTTGTATTTTACTTTGAACTAATTAATGTGGCTCGCTTACTAATCACAAATGATAGTCAAGGTTGAACATTTTTTTTAATTTTAGTCAGCTATTTGCATCTACCATCCACAATTATTTTTCGAGTGACCGACAGTCGACTAATCTATACCGCCCTGAATCAGACACCTAAATATGATGGATGAATTTTTTAACAAAAAAATTTTATGTACAGAAAGCTAAAGCTCGAACACAAGAAGTTCCTTACCGCTTCATCAATCCATCCACGACTGCCTCGGTACATCCATATATATATATATATATATATATATATATAGGTTAAGGAATATGTGGAGCAGATTCAACTCCACATGTATGGACTGTCATAAGATCTATAATGAAGGGCTCAGATCTCTACTTTCATTAAAATGAAGGGCCCGATGTGTTGATCTGAGTCCGTCATTACAAATCTGATGGTGGTCCATACATGTGGAGTTGAATCTGCTCCACATATTCCTTATTTCCATATATATATATATATATATGGAAAAAAGAAATGTGTAGCGCACTTGTACAAAAAGTAACGAAGTTCAAATTTTTTTTTACATATAGTATCGTTACTTTCTGTTGCGCTACACGCTCCATGCCCCCTATATATATATAAAATAATAATAATAATAATAATAATAATAATAATAATAATATGCTCAAGTCAGACTGCAACAAACAATAGTATTTTATGACAAATTGATCAGAATTCTGTTAGATCACATTCACCAATGTGCAATCTGTGTGCCACCCGGTGCAACTAGTTGTGTCCGGTTCGTGTGAAATATGTTCAAGAGACACAATTTTTAAAAATAGTTTACTTTTTTTTTGAAAAAAAAATGTGTGAAAGTGTTGCTTACACGGCTACATTTTGAACTACCGAGCTCTTAATTTTGATTAAAAAATATATGCCTAATTCGGGATAAAGATATGACCGACGTTGCTCATCATTGAGCAAGTTTGAGTAATTATTATTCAGAATGCTATTAGGCTCTTATTTTGTATATGAAATGTACGTATAGAACATATTTTATACAAATGAATCCACATTATATATTCATAACATACCTACAACCTTTGACTTTTAAAAACAATAAGTTTATTTCATTATGTCATGATGACATCATTAATATGCTTGATCAATATCTACTGTTAGATCATGATATAAGATGATGAGTTTGTTTTATTTAAGAAAATAAGGTAAAAGAATATGAATTAGATAACTGTTTTTATCTAATAGGTTCATAGTTCAAAATATTATCAAAAGTTTGATTGCATGATTTATGACATGGCCATATTTTGGAACAAGAAATCTTCTTAAATTTTTTTCTTTAAAAAATTCTGTCAATTAAAATTCATCTTCATATGATGATCTCCTCAGCCTAGGAATTAAGAATTCCTGAACCAGGAACATGATAAGGGAACTTTTCTACAATGTGTGGTTGAAGCACATGGGTACTTACTGGTTGCTCCTCCATCAACATCATCATTAAGTCTCTAAGAGATCTTGCACAGAAAGTTTTTAAAGAATATGTATTATATATATATATATATATATATATATA
>LTAE01001168.1:59088-70826 GCA_001647135.1 Pontederia paniculata | reverse complement strand
AGGGAGAGAGAGAGAGAGAGAGAGAGAGAGAGAGATGTAGAGAGAGAGAGAGAGAATCTTTGTTCATTGTGATTATCGTCCTGCCTCAATGAGAGAGAGAGAAAGACTGTTTGTTCATCATGACTACCGTTGAAGCCTTGCCGCCTGAGTCAAAGAGATAGACCAAGTTTGTTCCCGGTGATTGCCGTCGAAGCACTACCATCTGTATGTGAGAGAGATAGACATGCCAAGATGGAATCTCAGATGATGACAGATTTTGTAGGAATGGGATTCCAACAAAGTGAAGGAAAAACATTCCTGACGGAATGCATCATTACCGAATACATTGATGTCTGTTGCAAACTAAACGCTGGATATACACATTAGTGCAAAGATTCTTTGGATTCCGGATGAGAAAAACTCCATCCAAACGTACCCTAAGATTTTCATACTATCTCAGGTTTTAGTGGTGCACCAAAAGAACATATAAGAATAACCATATGGAAGGACACTTGAGATGTGAAATAAGTTTAATGCACTGATTATCAATAGCTCATTACTTAATATGCAAACATGAGCAGCTCAATACTCCCAAAAAGGTATGCGAGCAATGAGTGTAAAGAGGCAAAGAATCTATTCAATCAGCATGCAACTCAGGAATCTTAGTGAGTAATTATTATGTGAGGATGACCCTTGTCATTGTGAGTACTAATGATGATCCACGGGAAAACAAAAAAACACCAACTTCAGTTTTTACAAAAGATTTTGACTTTAAGTTCATAGATTTCTTCACATTAAAAGACCAGATTTTTTTCAATTTCAATTTCCAAATCAATTTAGCATCAGTATACATAACAATGTTTCAAGTGTAATAACTTTATACTACTATTCTCAAAAAAAAAAAAAAAACTTTATACTACTCTGAGTAAAGGAAAACTACAGTCTTGATAATTATCCTAAATGCCACCAAATGAAGCTAGACATCCAGTATAACATAACTCGTCTAAAATGGATCTGATGTTGTACCTCAAGCATCACAATTTGAATTCATATACAGTCAAGCGATCCTTTCCTCTAAAAAAAATGCAGCTTGCAATACAAAAGTAGGATCGTCAAAATTAGATGCTTATTACGTCTAAATTTAGTTACACAATTCTGCAGAGGTACTAACCTTAAAAGCAGAAAAGAATGACAAAGAGAAGACGATAGTTATCCAATTTTATATAAATACTAGTTATTGGTGGACCTAATTAAATCCCCAGTTCAATCCCATCTACAATCTTGTAAATTCAAAACACAACTTCATTGATCTCAGCAGCGAAGAGGGACAAAAATGGAAGTATATAACTAATGTTGAACATCTACCGTTATCTTAACAATGCATGAAGGAATTCCTGAGTTTGCTATAGAGGATCCCGGGGTTGCATCCAGCAGAATCTGTGAGAGAGATGGGTGGAGTTGGTCCCAAAACTAGCCCGGTGACAGGACACCTAAGCGACCACAGATGGACGAAGAGATTAGATGGGACTGAAATCTTATATGGAAGGTTTGTGCCCTGTTGAAGATCAGGTTTTTTGCTTGGTTGATGCGGAGAGGCAGAATCATCTCAAAGGTTTATAGAGCAAGGTGGGCAGCAGGGGAGGATTTGGCATGTGGCTTATGTGGGAATTCTGAGGAGAACCTTCCACACCATTTTATTGGGTGCTCTATTGCAGGGACAGTATGGGCAGCTTCGGTCATTGACTGGATTGACTACCGGTCACTAGAAAATTTCTGGCAGGGCCTCAGGAAGGCGGACTGCAACAGCACATCTTCTTTTATCAGTCAAGGCAGAGGACGGCTGCACCTTTAGCTGTCTGTGGTGTTTGTGGCTGGAGAGGAACAAAGTTGTTTTTGTGGGAGATAGATGTTATCCAGATAACATACTTACACCATTTTCTTGCGATGATTAGGGATTGGGTGAGAATTTGTAATGGAGGAGATTTTGAGAAGTATACTTTTGCCCTTTTGGCTGCGAAGGGTTGGCCCCAGTGCATTCCCTTGCTACTCAATACAGTCAGATGACTACAAAAGCTCTACGGTCATTTTTTTTCCTCCCAAAAGAAGAATGTTGAACGCCTACCAGTTGACTAAGAAGATCTTTGACATTTTTTTTTCTTCATAGCGAATACTAGGGCATTTGAGTTTCTTCTACGAGTCATGGAGAACTAACCAGAACATACAAATTTGACCAGATGAACTAAAAAGAAAAACAAAGAAACTCGAATAATCTATGGAGAATTCAGAAGTACACTATGAATGTTAATCGTCAAGCAATATGCAAGCAAAAAACTGATCAAGGTCCCAATTCAGTGTACCTCTGACAAATTCATCAGCAATGACTCCTTGAGCATGCATTGGCATCAAGTGATGATTATGCAAGCTTTCAGAAGGGCTACTGACATTCGACACCACGCCCTCGGAGGCTGAAAAGCGATGATCACCGATGGATTCGCCCCTCCAGCTCCTGCTGTCTTTACTGTTTGACGAGAAAGACGACCCATACTGAGCAGGTCCACCTCCATCTCCGTGAGATCCATAAGATAACCCTTCAGAACTCAGCTGGTAGTCCCATCTGGTCGACAGGGGCGGCGAGAAGCTGGAATTCGTCCGCCAAAAGGGCTCATTGCGACCGATAGACCATTCCCTACTAGCGACAGTAGAACCATGCGGCCTTGCAGCCACGCAACAAAGGGACCCCATTTGCACTACCGCTCACAAGCCTCAAAGCATCAAACTTGCGTCCATTGCGAACGACATAACCATCAAAATTCGATTTTTATACTTCGATTCAATAAAACACAGCTGCAAGAATCTGCCCAAGGGTTTGAAGCAGAAAATTCCCCAAACCTAAAAAAAGCAATTAAACAAACACATCCGAACTTAGCAAGCTAAGAGAAAGAGCACAACAAATTTGAAAAGAGCATAAAAATCTCAACTTGGTAACAAAGAAATTAGAGCAATTTCGGCTCGACGGGGAAACGGAGAACAAGTCGCAAGCGGAAAAAGTAATCAAAAAATCAAGACGTGTCCCGAGCACCAACACTCACCGGAATCGCAGGCGCATAAAATGGAAGAGGACCAGGCGGATTGGACGCCGAAACGAGGAAGAACAAAAACCCTAACTTCGTGTATCGCGACAAAGTGGAGAGAGATAGGAGAGAGAGAGAGAGAGAGAGAGAGAGATGTGTGTAAAGAAGCAGCAGAGGAAAGTGTTGGATTTTGTGAGTGGAAAAGGTGGAGAAAGAGTATTTTTAGCAGTTAATTGCTTAACAGTTATGATCACACTGGTATAATTAATTTTCATTATTTTCGAGAACTTTTATGTAATCACATGCATTAATCCGTATAAATATTTAAGATATTAATTTTTAATCTTAAGAAGTAAGATTTATTATTTATAAAAATATTGCACAATTTTATTTGTTTAACTAAAAGGACTGAAAATTTTATATGTTTTATACATATATTTGACTGATTTTATGAATGATATAATCATAGTTCAGTATTTTATTGTGGCCAAGTAATTTCAAAATGCAAGAACTTGTGTTCTTGTTAGTCTCTAAAAACTAATCGATTAGATAGATAAATTTTGATTTGGTGTTTGAATGAAAAAATGTAATGATGAAGAACTAAAAAGTTGATTAGATGTTTTAGTTTGATGGATGTTTGGATGAACTTCTAAAACTAAAGTATCTTTATTTTTTAGAAAAAGATAAAACTAGTTAAATTAAATATATATGATAATTTATTATTATTTATTTTATATGCTTACTAAAATAATTAATACTATAAACTTGCTTTAAAAATTGCAACTAAAAACTATTATTATTTACTCATTTAAATAAGAAAATTAAATATAATATAATATTATATCAAATAATAATATCACGTATTAAAAAAAATTTTAGAGTTTTATTAAGGATGAATTAGCAAACAATTTCATATCAAAAAATAATTAACTTAATATAAATATTTAAAATTAAAAAGAAGAAACGTACATTATGTTCTTTGATTAATGATTAATATTATAATTTATTGTAACTCGTAAAGTAATAAAATGCAAATATAATCTAAACAACATGTTATATTAATATCATATCAAAAAATAATTAACTTAATATAAATATTTAAAATTAAAAAGAAGAAACGTACATTATGTTCTTTGATTAATGATTAATATTATAATTTATTGTAACTCGTAAAGTAATAAAATGCAAATATAATCTAAACAACATGTTATATTAATTTTTTATTATAAATAATGTTAATTCAATTATTTGTTTTATGTTATTATTATAAGCTAATTAACGATACTTTTAAATGAGTTGACATTTTTGTTTACTCATTTGAAAGATAGTTTAAATAAAAATAATTATTTTAATTGCATAAATATTATTACTATTCTAAATTTTACCTTAATTAAATTCAAATTAAAATCAAAGTTCTTTATTTTTTAAAAAAAATTAAAATTTATCAAAATAAATTAATAGACATGTTTATATTATTAACTATAATTATAATAATTAAAATATATTTCTCTGTTTTAGTTTACTATTTTTTGGCAAAGAATATAATTACGTAAAGTATTAATAAGTTAATATATAAATTTCAAAATGTCACATCAAGACTAAAAGAGACAAAAAGAAAAAAAAGTTTGGTTCCGCCTTTTCACGGAACTAACCTTAGTTTTTGTCATTGGCAAGAACTAAATTTATCAAGTTCTGATCACGTGATAGTTTTGACCATAATTTGGTTCTGTAATGATTATTTTTTTTTCTTGTGTTTGGAGAAATTAACCAGAACTAGAGTCGATTCTATCCTTAGTTCTCCTTAGTTTTGGTATCCATATAAGGCCCAAAGATATAAGTAAGGAAGAGTTGTTTGTTGGGTGTAAAAAAATTGAAGAGGTCATTTATTACATTACCATTCAATATTATCTAATAAAAAATATTATTTATTAGATTATTAATAATGTGCATTATTTTATTTATTATAAATAAGTAATTTAACTGATAATTTAAATTATTATGTTTATTTATAGGAAAAATTGGATAATGCACACATTTTTATCAAAATATTATTTATAAATATTACCATGTTGAAAATGTTTACATTATTAAGTTAGAATTTATTAACTCGGATCATAATAGGCAAATTAACATACTAAATAATTATTACCTCTTAAAATAAAATAAATAGTTATAATTAATATTAGCATTACTTAGTATAATTAATAAAATTGTTATTTTATTTACTAATATTTATAATTAATAATTAGTGATATATTATTTTCCATAATATGATAATATCTATAATATTATATAAATATTATTTGAAATAATTTTATTTAATATAAATTTATTTTTATAGTATATTATTATTATTTATGTTATTATTATATAGTATGTTTTATTTATGAAAGAGTAATCATATTGTTATTTGGATGATAATTTGAAAAGACACCCTTCACCTCAACAATCTAGATTGTCTATATAATTTTAAATAAGATAATACTATGTGTTCAAATAATTTTAAGTTTAAATTACATAATAAATTGCTCGTAGGAAGATGTTAGATTGATCCAATTTAGTTTAAAATGTTAAGCTTTTGACGCAAAAGAAAATAGTGACAGAGTTATATAAAAAAATTTAAATAATACATATTGTATTCTTTTAATTTTGAAATTATTGTTACATGTGTAAAATTACTTAATTAACACCTAAATTATATATATACATCAATAAAAAATTATATAAGATCCGAAGGATGACATCGGAATATAAATATGACATTCTTGTCATATTTATAAAATAAAAAAAGTTATTTTTATATGAAAAAAGGGAATGTGTAGCGTATTTATATTAAAAGTATCGATATTTTTTTAACAAGTCAAAAATAATCAAATTATTTAGAAAAAAGATCGTTATTCTCTAGCGTTCGATACGCGTTACACTAAAAATGACCTACACACTCTTTATCTTTTTTTATATTTTCATAAATTTAGAATGACTAAAAAATTAGGATTCTAAGAAATATCCGAAGAAATCGATACACCTGACAATTTGACGAATGGGTTTTTATGTATGATATCAATTTCACCGCAATGATTAGGGTACGAGCAGGGTTGTCAAAATCTCAATTTTTTACGATCTATCTTACGATCTTACTATATTTAACCCCCTATCGATTCTACGATCTAACTCGTAGGATCTTTATGATTTTTATAAGATCTTTCACAAAATCAAACGATCCTTATCCGATCGTCGATCTTGTAACTCTCCTTCGATTTTAAATAAGATCTCGATCTTGACAACCTAGGGTACGAGTATTGAAAATAAACAAAACAAAATATGTTTCTCACCCATTCATTAATAGAATGGAAGGGAAGGTGGAAATTAGGCGACTGCAGTTGAACAATCACATTCTTTCTGAGTCGTAGGAAAATGACTTGCAAATAAAATAACAAAAGCAGTTGGCGAGTCATATATATATACCTCTAATTTATATATAATAATTCATCACTAGTTTGTCTAAGAAATGCAACTGGAACAAAATTTAAAGATTTTTTAGTTCAACTATTTGTTTTTTTTTTTTTTTGCGTTTTTCTTTCTTAAGATGGTACGATATATAATTCGATTAGAAATTCATGTAGCGACAGTGCTGGACATGCACTTTGACATCAAGTTTCAACTTTTTTTTAATATGTTAAGATTTTATTTAGGTATGTTTGATCATATTTCACATGGAACACTTTGTGATCAAACAATAAAACGATTTGTTTGTCTAATTATCTATCTTGTTCTTTTTTTGCATATATCAAAGTGATATTTATGCAAATATATTATTAAATAACAACAATAAAAATATGAAATGCACCTCCTTCCTTGGAGGATGAGCAGCTCTCTTATTTTTAAAATTTTTATTAATGATAGAAAAGTAAAAATGTTATTTGGTTGATGAAAAATAAGAAACGAGACAAAATCGAGAGAAGGTCTGGTTGAGAAAACTTAAAATATAATATTTGATTAGTTTTATATTTCAATGTTACATTCAATGATAATTCGAGAAAGATTAATTAATAATAACACAAATAATTGTATATATGGAAGAAGTGTATGTAAGAACATAAGTCATAACTAAATTTAGTTGACGCACCTTGTTAGTAGGGATATATTTCGGATTAAGAATTGAGAGTTAGTAGCTTTGAGTTCGAATTTCGAAGTCATTTGATCAAAGGAATATAGTTCTACTTTTTGACTCAACTCCAAATTAATCATGTACTAATAGTCCTGAACGTGGAATGAATGATACTAAAAAAAACATAAGCCATGAAAAAATGAAAACTGTATCACATTTTATTAAAAAAAAGTTTTTTGTTTGGAACTAATATGTCTATGTCTCTCTCTCTCCTCTTCTTTTATGGGTGCAATCTGCGCGTCTAGTCAATATATCATAATTCAGTAAACAAAGATCTTCTAAGTTCTTACCGGAAAAAAAAAAAAGATCTTCCAAGTTTGCACAGTCTCATAGTGAAGTAACAGACCAGTTCGCAGCAGCAACAAACAAATAAAAAAACAAAGATAGGCATTCCGCATTCATGAGAATATATAGGATGACGAGAGGGTTGTCGCAGCATCATATCTTTGCCCCCATACCTAGTTGAGGCATCTGTTGAGAAACCTGAAAGCAACCAGCTGATGTAATGCCTCAAATTCCTGCATTTGCATGTATATTGAGGGAGACGAGCATGGATGGCCCATCCCAACACCATTTACAGACATTCCTCCAACTTGAGGTTTATCTTGTCAGCCAGTAGCAGCAACTGGGTGTGATTCCCCCCAAGCTGAGAGCTACTTTGGCTAACAGTAGCAGCAACTCGCACGGCAAAAGCTTGAGAGTAGCATATGTGACAGTCTAATCCCAGCACTTGCCATTGGCACTATGTACCTAGAGGATAGTGCACTTATCTGCATGAAAGTAACAATGGCCGAAAGAAAAGGGCTGAAATGAGGAAGTCGTCCGATGATTGATGAATGAGCGACCCCAACAACACAACTTCCTATACAAAGTTGGGGAGCGGTCATCCAGAGGGCTCAGGAGGAGACAATGGACGACCGAAAGACTATCAGGCTGAAGAGTGGACGTCTAGAGGGCTCAGGAGGAGACAGACCGCAGGCACCTGTGGAATCTTTCCGGACGCCCGCTCTTCCACCTGAGTTCCTCGGACGCCCGCTGCTCATCTGCCAGTACTTTGGTCGCCCGCTCATTCCCAATGGGATCTCCGGACGCCCTTCCAAAGCTTCCTCTGACAGATCCTGATTGTCCGCAGATTCCCTCCTGGAACCTTAGACGCCCACTGTTTGCTTCAGACTGTCTCCGGACGTCCACTGACCACCTGTCAGTAACCTCGAACGTCCACACATCTTCCGCTGTCATTCCACTTGGTCGACCGCTCTGTCCTCTTCTGACTTCGGACGACCTCTGACAGACTTCTTCGGTCGTCACAATTGGGAGATCATCCGGCCATATGCAGAGAAGTCATAGAGCTGGGTATAGCAAAGATGTATGGTTCAGTGATAGCTACATAGAGAGCTGACAAGTATGTTAGCGGAAGCAAACCCTTGCAATGTGAGGTTGGGATGATTTAACATAAATATTATATATTTTTTCAGTATTTGGTTATATATTTAGTGGATGACAGTTATTTTTCTAAACTCATAAATCAAGACTGTGGGCTGAAGCATGCATATATGTTGTTTTATCCAATACAAAAGTTGTAATGGATGTTGCAATAGCAGTCAATTTTTTAGTACACTCCATTCGATAATTTAGATTTTCAGGATCATTCAATTCCATTATAACTCATTTCATTTTCTTGTTTTCATTCTCGTTTCATGATATTTCATTTAAATGTAGCTTACATTAGCTAAGATGCACATTGTTTACTAAGAAAGAAAGCCGAGCAAAACTATCGTTCCTCGTTTTGCATCTTCCATCTCATTGTTTTCACTTTTTTTTCTTCATTTGGACACAACAGGTTTGGTATTTATAAGCTATTCTAAGTGTTGCACGAGAATAGATCTTCTATTGTATATAGTGTTTCTAGATTATGCTTTAGACACAGGTAATGGATTGACTTTTCAATAAGATGATACAAGGCATACATTCTTACCAAGACATTGGACCAATATCTGCGGATCCTGCACGGATGCACCTTAGATTCTGAACTTTAAACGCCCAAAATTATAGTTGTCTCGACCATTCCAAATATGGTGAAAAATGCAGTATGAATGTAAAACCCCAAATTTATAAACCCAAGCCCACTTAATTTCTCCAGCAGCCCATTAACCTAAATAGCTCACATCCCACTTAAGCCCAAAAATTTGTCCTATTATTCACTCTGACACTCTCTTTCTTCCCTCTTTCTCCCCATAGCACACCAAAATTTAGGATTAAGAAGAGCTTTCACCATTCTCAGCTCAAGGAGGGATTAAATGTGGACTATGAGCTCAAGAAGCACAAGAAGAACAAAGAGAAGAGGAAGGAAGAGCTAGGGCTTCATCAAGCTTGAGGAGAAGAGGAGGAATTAGGAGAAACTAGGGTTTCTTGCCAAGATATGTAAAGGAGATCCAATCTCTCATCTTCTATCTCATCCTATAGATAAGGATGTATAAGAACACCATGTTCTTAGTGTTAGAGATGTTGGGATGACATATTAGGGTATGCATGATAGGTGTTTGATCTTATGCCTAAATGACCTATTGTATGTGTTTATTGTGATAAGAACCATGAGATGAATGTTAGGTTTCTTTAATGTTGTAATGATGTTTAAATGATCATCTTATGATTTCCCATATCATAGTAATCGAATCTTCTATTGATTGGATAGATTCTCATGTATTATNATAGATAAGGATGTATAAGAACACCATGTTCTTAGTGTTAGAGATGTTGGGATGACATATTAGGGTATGCATGATAGGTGTTTGATCTTATGCCTAAATGACCTATTGTATGTGTTTATTGTGATAAGAACCATGAGATGAATGTTAGGTTTCTTTAATGTTGTAATGATGTTTAAATGATCATCTTATGATTTCCCATATCATAGTAATCGAATCTTCTATTGATTGGATAGATTCTCATGTATTAGGGTTTCATAATAATGTTATGATTCATATGAGGCTTGTCATGATCAAATTAGGTTTCATAATGTAAATTATTGTAATTGTATGCTTCTTTCATGTTTGGAATCTTAGATGTGGTAAACATGGTGAACTATGAACCCTAGATTATGCGTATGAACTTTAGGATGGACATATGAACCTTAGGTTGGAATGTAGAATTCAATTGAATGTAATTCGATGCTTTAGTACCTAAATTGTGTTGTCAAGAACCCTAGAATATAGAAATTCCCTCACATGTAAACTCTCTTGAGAATGATAAGTTCATAAGTATGAAAGGATTAAATTTGGAGATTTAAAAGGGTGAAAACGAGTTTCCAGGATATTATCACGGGCCGTTACGAGCCCATCACGATCCGTGATGAGATATCACGGGCCGTGATATGTCATCACCGGTCGTGAGAACAGGGTCGTGATTATGGTCACGAAACACCATTTCGGTCACGGTCGTGATGGAATATCACGGGCCGTGACACGAGGGTCGTAACGACCAATACGGGTCGTATTTTCCATCCCGAGCGGATTTCGGTCCGGCCGTAAAAGTTCGTTACGGTCGTATTGAACGTCCATTTCACGCATTGACCACGACCGTCACAAAGTGTCATGAGCTGTGATAGGGTTGGTCACGGGCCGTTATGGGTTGTAATGGGCCGTGACACATAGTATCACGGTCGTGATGGGCTTATCACAGGCCGTGATGACTCAAGACAATTTTAAGTTATGTTTGATGCTATTCCTAATGCTTGATGAAATCATTCGTTTACTATGTTTTATACTATTGAGAGTTAACAAATCATGTTTGATGTTTGTAATACACTTAGACATCGAAATGCATGCAAAGCCGTAATTAGGTTAAAATCACAAGATTGATTGATGTATCGAGAAGACGAAACATGAATAAATTAATCGAAGCGCATCAGTTATGTATGTTATCTAGGATGCCACGTCTATTTACTAGCGGCGGTGTGCTCCGAAATGAGATACGATGTCCACTCATTAGAAATAGTGAATGTGCTCTCGGGATGTGATGTCCACTTGTTAGCGTTAGTGAGTATGCTCCTAGGACCCCACAAGAGGGTCGGTGTGCTCCCAAATGAGATGCGATGTCCACTCATTAGAAATAGTGAGTGCTCGGGATGCGATGTCCACATGTTAACGTTAGTGAGTAAGCTCCTAGGACTCCACAAGAGGGTCGACCTAGCTAGCCATTATGATAAGGACTGATGTTACCCGAGACTCATCATGTAAAGATAAGAATTTGCCTTATGATCAAGATGTTTAAGAAGATGTGAGTCAAAGAGAACTCAAAATAGATCATATGGCTAATATGTAAAGATGTCAATGTACAAAGATGATGATCATGAACATAAAATGCTTAGTATCATTTATGCTTCATGTATGCAATGTTAAATGCTATGCTTAAGTCACGCAAATGTCATATGCTTATGTTACCAAAAATAGTTTATGTTCCAAATTTATACTTATGATCATGATGATGATATGTTATGATATATATATATATATATATATATA
>LTAE01001168.1:40966-57806 GCA_001647135.1 Pontederia paniculata | reverse complement strand
TTGATTTGCACATGGTCATGTCTAGGTCGTGTAGGCCTTTAATTCATTAGTGTTATGTCTAATGAGCTTATTATCTTTACTTTATGTCTCAAGTCGAATGAGTCTAAGACTTATGTTATGGGCCTTATGTTTGGTCATGGATTTATGCCCATAGATGGTAAGATGTTATATGATATAATATATATATATATATATATATATATGTTTCCGCTGCCATGAGTTATTATTATTATGATGTTATATTTATGTCTTCCGCTGCAATGTTGATTAATTATTATCATGTCTTATAATATATGTTCGAAGTTCATGTAGCGCCGTCGAAAAGCCTTCGCGGGTCAAGCCCACGGGGTGTATTTCGTGGGCGTTACAGTTAATTGTGTAAGGCCCCAAGATGATGAGGAAAATGAAAGTTAGTCCCACATGGACAAAACACGGAGGTGGTCATGGGCTTATATGTAGCATCCTCCTTTATCATTCAAGACGCATTTTAAATCCGTGCAGGTCATATGAGCCCAAAGCGAACAATATCTTGAATGAATCGGAATGTTACAGAAGGTATCAGAGTCAACCTCGCGTGCTCACTTGAACCATGTGGGTCGACTCAATGAGGAAGTTGAGCCCCGAAGGGGGGAAGATTGTATAAGACCCTAAGATGACGAGGAGAATGAAAGTTATGCGGACCATATGAGTCTAAAGCGAACAATATCTTGAATGAATCGAGGGTGTTACAATGAAATTGATATATTCAGATATGAAGGTGTGAAGATTTTGAGCTGTCACATTATTCTGCACATAGAGCTTGTTTGGCATAACTTATAAAAAATAGCTTATAAGTTATTATATTAAAAAGCACTTATATGCTGAGGCTGATTTGAAAAAACAAGTAAAAGACATAAAAGTTGTTTGGCATAGCAGTATTGATAGTATAAATAGTAATAAATATATGTTACGTTCAAATGTCAAAATTACCCCTCAAATAGTTTGCAGAAAATCCAATGATGTGACATAAAGGTAAAAATTAAGGATAAATATGTAAATTACTTGATCAACTCAGAATAACTTATAAGTTGTAAAAAAAAAGTTGGTGTGAGTTGCTTTTTTTTTTTCTTGGACCAATAAATAACTTATAAGTATTTGATATTTATTATCAAATGGAGAAATTTTTAAAAAAGGACTGACTTATACTAACAAGTTCATCCTCTTTTCTATCAGGACCTGCACACTGGATCCTGGGAAAAGGTATCATAAAGGGAAACGAAGATTGATATAGACATCAACCTTCAGAAGGAAAAAGCATCAATTATGATAATTAATTGACCTGCAAAATATCAGCAATTGCAGAAGGATTAGCAAGAATAAAATGATCTGCAAAGCCGTTCAATAGTTAAAGAAGCCATGGCTGATCATACCAAACTAAAATTTAATACGAGGAATATTAGGGTGCATACACAAAAACTGCATGCACTCTCCGAGCACGCACTGTGAATGTACCGAACACATCCGAAAATAGTTACATTAGAGTTGAAAGTTTAACCTATACAAATCACTTCAATATATAAGGTGACATTGTCCTACAAACTTGGGCTAAGAATGATAAACATAAACAGTAAAGAAGACTGATTATTCAACAAATAATCAAAAGTAATGCAAGTGTTCTCATCTCAAGTTGCCTCGAGACAACTCGTTCATGCCCATTCTCGGCGTTTTCGTCTCTTGAAAATTAACAATTTTCAATAAGTTAATGTTATCTTTAGTTTTCTGTGTAACTTTATCTGTAAAAGTTCAGAAGGTATCTAACATTTGATATTGGACATGCAATTGGAATGCCTCTGTTCAACAGGAAGCATAAGTACTCTCAGATATGTTGATATGTTTGTTTGCATGATCCAATGCATGGAGATAGAAAATATATATATATATATATATATATATATATATATGAATAGTTTGATAATGTATGCATATTTTGTCAATTTTAACAGTTTAACTATCAGTAACACAGTTTATTGCATAGCCCCATTAACTTCTTTTGGAAAAATTACTATATATGTTGAACCCTCATCCTTATTTGCCACTAAACTTATTTATCAGATTGTTTTGATCATGCTTTAAACAAAAGTTGGCCTGATTAAAACTGTAGAACAAAAAAAAAAAGAACAAAACAAGAAAAAGGAGAAAATGACATGCCACTACAATCGGGAAAAGAAACGAGTTCTTTGCTGTGTGGACCGACCATATAAAAACTTGTCTTCTAATAAGAGAAAATGCCATCTCTTCTTTTTCTCTTTTTTGATAGCACATTCCGATATTGTTAATGGCGTGGAACTTTCACCTCTGGAGTTGTTGTTTCTTCTTCATTGATTATCAACTTCGCTTAATTTTTTTGGGGCAACGGGTTGCCCCACAGTATCCGAAGTTATTAGTACCCGACTAATATATATCACCTCGGATGGATGAGACTTTCAGTGAAGAATTAGTGAGACTCAAACTCAAGACATTCTTTAAACGAGGAGGAACTCCTTACTATTTCACATAAGTTTAGACTAACAAAATAAATTCAATTCTAATGAGTGTAGACTAATAAAATAAAGTAAATCGATATAAAATCTTATGTAAACATAAACTTTAGTTTTTTAATTATAAAATTTATACTATTATATGCCACGACTTATTTCATATAATCATTTTAAAAAATATAGTTAGCTTGAAGTTCATAAAAAATATTCAATAAGTTTTTTTTTGCTTAATAAAATATTTTTTGTTAATATTATATCAGTTATTTTATAACGGTAAACAAACTTTTATTCTATAAGCTAAAAAAATATTCTACTTAAATTTTGGAGTTCGATACCTCAATCTCAAGGTTGGTGACAACTGACAAGAACTAAATTTGATCTGCAGTCAGCAGTAGTCGCATTTATAGTCAGAGGTTGGAACATTGCATAAATCACTTCATTTGATGGATCATGGAACACAATTGCATTTGAGTACATCGAAGGGGCACAAGGGCCTGTAATTTACTTGCAAGTTCCAATCAGAATTATTTAAACAGGGGCTTGAATTAGCAAGACAAAAAAGGTTGCTAAGGCCTCCTCTTCTGTAATGTATATATACATACTGCAAAATAACAATATGAAAGGTTGCTGATTTCATATTGCAAATGGAGACATTGCCGGTTAGAGAGCTGGTGATGCTTGACATCATGCTAGGAAGAGCTAATTCTGCAGACATGGAAGATGCCCATGGATATGTCAGATTAACCTCCTTGTTCAGAGCCAAACTCAACAGCTCTGATTCTTCCAATCCTTTCGGAGGTCCGAGACTGCACCTGTCGGTTCCGTGCTTCGCCAGCGCATCTCTGAATTTTTTTATCTGCAATGAAATCATCCAATCACTTCAGAAGAACATTCATAAATGTTAAAGGAATTGACAACATAACTTGGATACAATTCTGCCTTACAGTTGCATTAGTGCAGCTGAAGCTACACACGCGACCTTGAGCTCCTCTGTAGAATCGGAAAAATGGCAGTACATGAATGTGAAGGCTATTGCACATTGCTTTGTGCTCATCATAGTTAACTTTGAGAAATATGACATTTGGATTCCTCTCTGCAATCTGGCATATCTACAAGGTAGAAGCATAGATCTTAGATAAAACTTTAAGAACAGTTTACCCCCAAAGTTTGGAGCATTTTTTGGGAGGTGCAAATATGATGTTCAACATGTACATTGTACAGTGGCAATTACCTTCGGATGCAGAAGTTTGCAACCCCCACAACCAGGAGAATAAAAGCCGACAACGACGAGTTTGTCACCGGCATTTAGCAACGAGTGAACCAAATCATCTGCAGATTTGATCTCGATCATGTTTGGTGCAATGCCTTTCTCCCACCACCTAAAAGCTCGCGGGAGACAAACTAAGGATTGGGCCTGCAAATTAATTGGTAAAAAAGCAATCTTTTTAGAATCAATCCTGATGGATCACTGATATAATTGTAATTCCTGAAGTCAGAAAGCATTGCAAATTGCCAGATAAATTGCATGGCATACTTCCTTAAATTAGTCATTTTTCATCTCTTTTTCACTCTTTAAGGTAAAATGTTACCAACAAAATCACATTGTTATGCATACTGTAAATAAATAATTTATTATCGACTCAGTTAATAATTTGTGAGTTGATACAAAGTCAATTAACTTTGGGGAAAACCGACAAAAGCATCAACTTTTCTCCACATCTCAGCAAAAACAAAAAAATTCCTTCACTTGACACTCAAAGACTAAAAACAGAAAAAAAGGGGGAAAGAAAAGAAAAAAAATATAGATGGAGAAAGTAAAGTGACAATCTGACTGGAAAAAGGAGTTAGTGCATCACTACCAGAAGAAAAGAAAAAGAAGAAATAAGAGCAGAAAAATGAGGAACCTTTCACAACCAGAGAGAAAAAGAAAAAAAGATAGAACAAGAGGAATAGAATAAGTTGTTCAACATTGAACTACTGCAAGATCAATAACAGGTAAACTGTAAAGCAATACATGGAACAAATCGAAGTATGAAAGAAGAGGAGAGTGGTTACATTAATGGAGAGACTTGAACTTGCTCTGGAATTCCACCCATCTGAACCACACTGTTCTTTGATGTTAACCTGTTTCCCCTTGAACTCATTCTTCCAAGCGAAAACCTCCACGGATCCGACGCCTCTCTCCTTACTCTCCAATCCGTCCTTATGACACACACAAAACCCAACAGTGTTCCTCAAGGAGACCGCCATGCTCACAATAACAAATCAACAAAGCAAAACAGAAACAGATCTAAAAAAAATGCCTCTTTTTTTCCTCTCCAGATATGACTCGAGACCCAAGAGCAAAACGAAAAAAAATCCAATCTTTCAGAGAAATACAAGCAAATATCCCCGAGAATCGCCACAAAGTTATAATCTTTGCTCGCAGAAACAAGTTTCTTCACCACCAGCAACCGGTTTTCCGGGACAAAATGCAAGATTTCACACAAAATTGAAGGGACTGTAGCTGAAGAACAACCCTGCCAGACACTTAAACACAAGCAAAGATTCAATCTTTAGGATGGTGGAAGAGGGAGAGGCACACGATGTTGCAGAGGGAAGAGAGAGGAGAGAGAGAGAGAGAGAGAGAGAGAGGGGCAAAGAAGGCAGGAGGCTATGGATAAAAGGAGGAAGAAGCGGAGAATGGTGGGGGTGTGCTGTGGGGTCTCGGCGGTCTTAAAAGCGCACTATTTTTTTTTTCTTTTTAATCTTTATCCATTTGGTTTCCGGAATAAAACTTAAAAAACTTGATATTGGTCCCACTCACACTGTTAACTCATGCCCTGTTCTCTTGCACTTGTGTCCTCTAATAACAAGGAATCCCAAAGCATTTGTTAGATATTTATTTATTTATTTATTTTTAATTTCTCTCTCCTCCTCCTCCTCCTCCTCCTCCTTTTTTTTTTCCTTTTTTTTTACTTTCCTTCTATCTTTATCCACTCCTTTGAAACTTTTTTACTGTTCTTTGGATAAGTCCTGCAATAAATGCAAATGAATGGATATTTTGCTTGGTTCATTGGTTGAAAATATCAAAAATGAGAAAAAAATGATGTCTACATGTTTCATGTAATTTTGATGGTAAAACATAACTCCTCATTTTAATTAAATACTTATATTTTCTGAAAATTCCTAAAAAGCAAAATTTATTCCAAAACCTTTTAAAGGAAACATAGTTATTTTTCCATAAGACAATAACAGTTTTTGGCTTAAAGATATTGTTGTTAATATTTTGCAAAGTTGAGTTGTCTTTGCAATGGAAAAAACGTGTTACTGCAGTAACTGCACCAAATTGGAGTGATATTTTTAGTAAGAATGTAATATGATTTAAAGGATCTTTCTGGTAAGAATGTAATATGATTTAAAGGCCGTTATCAAGGCAATAAGGGACAATAATGATGGATAAAAGATTTGAATTTGATTGTATAAATTTAAATTAGGGTTAAAGAATATATGAAGTAAATTCAGTTCAATATATATGAACCACCATCATATTCATAATAAAGGGTTCAGATTTTTATCTTCATTTAAAATGAAGAGTCTCATGTGTTGATCTACAGATCTGATGATGGTCCATGTGGAGCTGAATCGTCCCCACATATTCTTTATTCCCATTTAAATTATATGGAGGTTATGAAATATATTTATTGTTGTTATAAAGTACAAATTCTTGAGTTACTTGTGCCTTTTGATTAACTTTTATCCTTTTTATAACGGCTGATATATAATTCTTGAGTTACTTGTGCCTTTAGATTAACCTTTCATCTTTCATAACGGTTGATATATAATTATTGAGTTACTTGTGCCGTTAGATTAACTTTTAACTTTTGTAATGGCTGATATATGTTCTTTTTTGGAGAACAGTTAAAGAAACCAATCAACTCATGAAACATTTCTGACGATCACATGTTACTAACGACATTTTATTTTCCTAATATCATCCTAAATTATAAATAATTCTTTTATATATACATAAAATTTCGAATTCAATATTTTTTTAAATAACAAAATTTTATCGTACTTTATACAATATCAATAAAGAATATTCTTAATATCACTCTTTCTTTCTTATTTTTCTGATTTATTCTATAATAATAAACAACTTAATTAATCTTTTTTTCAATTTCCAAGAAGGTTAGCCATATATTTTAATATTTTACCTCTATTAACATTAACAAGATTTTTTTTATCAAAAAGATAAGTTTTATTACTATTTATTACAACTAATTGTTCATTATTATAAGATATAATTTCTTGGCCATGCATTATAATACTCTTTTTACGTTAATACCATGCAATAATAAAATATAATATTTAATTAATTATAATGAAGTAAATAAATAGCACTAGAAATTTTGGTTAATATTAATGGACATAGAATATTACTAATTTTGTTGGAGAAAATTAATTATGTTGTATAGTAATATAGAATAAATAAAGATAAAATTAGTAAGAATTAGTGATATTAAGATTTTAGGAGGTGGCATTAAGGACATCCTTAAGAAATTATATCTTCCTCATATTTACAAGTTAGTTTTATCAGTAAAAAAAATCATTGTCAAACATAGGAAATTAGAAAAAAATATTTCTATTTCTAAAAAAATTCATTCAAACAAAGACATTATTAATCTATTTTAAAACATAATTATTATATCAAATCCTTCTATATATCTTATCTAATCTGCCTCATGTTAGTTATATGTGGTGCTCATCATTTAATGCAAATGACATTAAAGGATTCCCATGGTGAGGCTCTTTTTTGGGTATCAGATTTGCCAGCTATTGCTGATGAAGCAAAAGTGAGAAGAGAAAAAAATTGTGGCTCCTGAGCATTACATTTGGTAGCACATTGCATATGTGACAAGAGTTCTCTGCAATATGAGGTTGATGATGATGGAGTTTTGGGGGACACAAATGTGAAAGTTTTTATTATTTTCTAGGGAAGATGCCATGAGTGATGAGGTCTTCATGCTTGGAGCTTAGCAATGGTGTGTAGTATGTGTATCTGCTTCAATTCATAATAAGGCAAATTTAGCTGTTCCTTTCATCTGGCAGTTGGGTCACCACCATGTTTGATTTGCTTACCTGGTGCTGACTCGGTTCTTCTTATCATTTATCAGTCACTTATCACTTTGAACATATATTTGATTTTAAAAAAAATATCAATCAAAGTTCAAATTTGAATAATCAAGGATAGTAGTTGAATTTTGAAACAAAGAGATTTTTAAAATTTAACATTTTGGGATAGTTAAATATTTGAGGACCATTTGGTAAGAATTAAAAATTATTGTATCAAACACTTGTGAATATTTGATTACTTTAAATTGTTTTACGAATATCTGAAATTATCTACTTCTAAAAATAATTAAAATATTACATTTTATTCGTCGGCTTCAGCACAAACAAACCCTTGGACTATTTGTCTTAAACTAAATTAGCCTCATGGTAAAAGTTAAACTTTTGAAAGAAAAAAATAAGTTTAACTAGAAAATATGAAATAATACATGCAAATAATGGCACTCACTAAAATAAAAAAAAGTATAATAACAATTAGGTCTATAAATGAAGTATTTTGTGCAATTTAACTCATTTCTAGTTCACTTAGAATATCAAGAAGTACTTAGAAATAGTGATCTTACTTAAAATGTGTGTGCTATGTTTTCTTGTTGTGCTTAGAAAATTAAATTCAAGGAAACAAATACCTTGAAATCAGTACATGATCAAATTCTTTGATTCTTTTTTTTTTTTTTTGCTACAACATGTTAGTCGGCAACAGATTTGTGTTTAATCAAACCTAATCATTTAATTAATTGGATAAATGTGCATTGTAACATGGGTGTTGTCGTGGCTACAGAAGATTATTAAAGTATTATACCTGTAAAAAGATTATATATTTCAACTAGGACTCCATCAATATCACTCCTTAAATCCTAATGTTTGGTTGAACAGTACTAGGAATCACATCTACAAGAAAATATTGTTTCTTCCATACTATAAAGTCAGTCATCTGTCAAATCCTTGGTGTTGATTTTGGAGTTGAGACACTTTTGCATTCCATATAGACAGAAATGTTTGCTTCACTCATGAATCACATTGGAGATAATTATATATGGCTACCTCGAGTATAGCATGCCTACTTGTGTTTCTATTAAATATTAAACGTTATGAATTAGTGTCATGACCTCTATTTTAAAGAAAAATATATATTTTAGGCTTTGTTTGACACGACATAAAAATAGCGTCTAATAATATGTTGACTAAATCAACACGCTAGTTAAGATATTTGGTAAGTACGTTTAATACTAGCGACAAGCGATCGAAACTCGACGTTTCGATCAACATCTATGATAGCGACTAGAGTGTTGAAATTTATTTCTCAATATATCATCAAAATATTTTATTATTTCTTACTATTTGTATGAACATAATTATTCTTTTATACCACGTGACACTTTATTATTTATTATTATTTTATTATTTATAAATTATTTAATTAACTATTTATTTTATTATTATTTACTAGTATTAAAATAGTTAAAATAAAAAAAATTATTTAATAGAATACATATAACAATATGAATTATTTAAAATAATTATTTATATTATTTGTAGTCATTTTATGTTTATCAATCGATTCAAATGCTACATTTGTCAAATATTTTTATGAAATTTAATAATTAACTCTCTACTAGCTAGTTGCTAGTCTCCATTCGCCGATCGCTATCCAGTATCCGCTATGAACTATTCAAAATGCTCGAACATGCCAAACAAAGCCTTAGTAGTAGAGATTTGAATAAGCGGATCATCATCGCTTAACTAGATTTTAAGGTCGAATTCTTGTGAACACAAAAAATCTCTATAGGAGTTTCACCCCCCATAATTAGGCATGTGATACGGGGTGATACCTGATTAGTTGGAACTATAATGGATTTTACTCAACTTATGAACAGTGCGCTCTTTATTGCCACACGTGTTAGACAATGACACTACTTCTCGAATACTGGTGAGACAATAAAAAAAAGTATTTATATATATTTTATTTTCTTTTTTAATGAAAAAATGTAATTTATCATAGAAAATGCCTTCGTATATGCATGTCATAAAACATCCTCAATCAGACTTAACAATGAGAATGTACACATACACTTTCAAGGTTGATGGGTTAAATTTATAGTGCATGTATACAACACATCTATATTTTATCCATTTCGTTATGGACATTTTGCTAGATTTCTATCTATATGCATTATGTAATTAATGTATTATACACTCCAAAATTAAGGTTTAGGCAACATAAGCTAACAATCAAGAGGGTGTTCCCATGTATAATGTATTCATCCACACACAAACTTGCATTTTTATGCAATAAACACTAAGTGGATTATAAAACTTCCTTTTACAAACAGGAATTGTAAAACTTGATTTGGATGCCATTTGAGCTCGTTCATAATTAATCAATCATAATAAGAACAATGCAAATAAAAATATCTAGAAAGGAACTTCTTTAAGCACTAGTTTTTTTTCATATAAAATTTTGATGCAAGAAAAACATTATTAATGTAGTAAACAAAAGTACATAAAAAACAGTAAAATAAAGGCGATGGTACCAAACCAAAATAATTGCAAGGTCCCTCCTCCCTATGGCCTGCATCAACTAAATGACATTGGAACTTTGTGAGTTGTCTACTCACAAACACGTCGACAACGACGGAATGCCGCATGACCAAAAATATTTGAGTGGATGCAATTAGTTTGATGAGTCATGTACAACCCTTCAAAGGAAAAACCAACCATGCATTAATTCATATAAATTACATATATGGTATATAATATATGCACCAAAACAATATAAATGTATATAGTACTCCTTCTAGGAACATGGAAAGCATCTCAACCATACAAAAGAAAAATATTTTTCTAAGTCGGAGAAAGTTGCATAACGTGGAAAAGATGATGACAAAATAGTTTTTTATTTAATTAGTACAAAGCATGAGTTTTCCTCCAATATCTTGGGATTTTATTATCCAAAAGAATTTGGTGAAGTTTGAACTTTGTGCACACAAGTTCCATAACTTTTACCATTGCAATCCTATGTTGGCTGTGATCTTTCAATTATTCGATGGAACGTTAGAATCCTTTTATGACGAATAAGGGTCTTTTATAATCGTATTATCACTTCCAAAATATCAAATTAATATGGTGACTAATTAAATTATCTTAATTATAATTCATTATGGCATAATTAATTTTACTTTTTTAATCTCAGATATAATTATTAAAATCTCGATCTAAATTTTACGATATTGAACATCATAATCGATCTCGATCTTAATATGAGAATTTTATGAAAAAATCTTAATAATATCTTAATTTATATTATACGATCTTATCCGATACTATATGATCTTAAATAAATATTTTAATCATTAAAAAATATATATTATAATTTTTATAATAATAATTAATATAGATGGAGTTCAATATTTTTTCTTACAAATTAATCAAATTTTGATCTATTAAAGTCTAATTCAAAAATTGAGTGCAAAAATATTATTGAAATTATATATTTTATATTAAAAATATATTATTTTATTAATTCATAAGATTTTATGATTCTCGATTCGATTTTATGATTCTCGATTCGATCTTATGATTCATTTACAATCTTATATAAGATCTCGATCTTGACAACTTTGATTCCAACATCGAATGATTTAGTATTTTTTTCTTTATTTATTATTTTCATGCTTTAAACTTATAATATGTTAAGAATATAAATATGAAGATGCTATTTTTTTTTATCGAGTTAAGTTTTTTATAATTGTTGATAGTATATTTAATTTAATATGGTACTAGAATAAAGAGTTTTGAGTTCAAATTTTGATGTAGCTTATATTAAAATTATCTTTTGCTTTCATTTATTTACGTATTGGGCTTTGAGGTAAATCAAAATTATAAATGATGCACATATGATGAAGAGTATTAAGAATATAAATATGATGATGGTGTTCTTCCTTCAGTTTAATTTTTTTACTATTAGCACATTTAATTTAATAATAGACAACAATAAAACAGTGATAAAAGTTTATAGTTCAACAAAATAGATTACCCTATAAAAGTAAGTTCTTTCAATGTTGAGAAAATGCTATGTATGTTATGTGTTAAATTAGATGTTGAACCTGGCTGACTCTTTTAGAGGGATCATTCTTGAATCGGTTCTAAAATCAATTTATTGTGAAAATTAGACCGAAAAAATTGTATGTAAAATAAGAGAAAGATTTAACATATTAAAAAAACAAATATTAAGATGTTTTAGTAGCACATAAAAGGAAGAAAAGAGGACAAGCAAACAAGCTATAACAAGTGGAATTTTTTTTCTGTGACATAAAAGTAGATATATTTTTGCATGTGCAAATTACTACAAAGTTAAAAATGCATAGTGTCGGTGGGTAATTAATCTCAAACATGCATGCAAAAGAAGGATACCCATAAAAAAGAAGAGTCACCTCCTTCACCAACTCTTTTTTTTTGTTTCTTTTGTCCTTTGGCAACAGTCACCCAAAAAAAAACATGAATGAGTGGTTAGTACCACATTTTTGTTTGGATTGTCTTTCGTCCTTTTGACATTTGAATACAAAAGAGAGTTCTGTTGGATTTGATTGCACTGCTGCAGATCTTGTTGTCAAGTAATATTTTGGATATCATGTAATAATCCATGGAAAAAAAAATTTACGAGCTCAATGTCCCATTAAGCCTAAAACTCATTGACATTCAAATCACTCAAAATCTTACCTAACCGTGTTATAAAAATTAAATTTCAATCACTAAACATCATTTTTCTTTCTCTTCTTTCTTTTGGTATTCATTTCTCTCCTCAAATGTTAGTGTACTAAATGGTTTTTGCTACTTGGATTGAAGCACACCAAGAAAAAATTGAAAAGGATTATGAATAGCCAAGGCTTGGAGGCGAAAGAGAAGAAGGACAAACACTACTAGGTATGTAGGGGGATCCAACTTTTTTCTCTGATTCAACAAAACTCTATCAAGAACACATGATTCATGCACATGAAATAGAGAGAATAGCCTTAGGGTGATAGATTGTGTATTTATATGTATGAATGGATTATATGGAATGGAATTGATTGCCTCCTTAATGCTATGACTATTGGCATGATAGATTAATTATCATTATTATATGAGAAATCTAAGACCCTACAAAATGCATGCACACATGTAATTTGTGCCAAATTGCTAGCTTTATGTAAAAACCTTATGTTGCATTCATTGTATTGTCATTACACATTACCTAATAATCTACATTGCCTTTAAAAAAGATTATCACTTATTAATATTAGTAATGTATATTGCTTTGTTTAGTATGTATAAGTAATGTGACTGCAATCTTTATTATATTATTTGCTATATAAAAAATAATAAATATTGTACAACCTTTACCAAAATATCCTTGAAGAAAATAGTTAAGTTTACAAATTTATATAAATTTAATTTCAATTTGGTGAACTTGAATCACAAACATATACTCTAAACTCATAAAATTTGTACATCAAACAAATAAATGTATAAAGTAAATAGCATATAATTTTCTAAAAATGATAATAATAAATAATAAAAACTATTCTAAATTATTTCTAAATAAAAATAATTAATATTAAATTATTTATTATTTATAATATACGAACAATATATTATAATTAATTAATAATATTATTGAAATTAATATAAATAATAAAAATAATCGATTTAACGATAATGATAAAAATAAGAACATTATTATAGTGATTAATAATAATTATACTAATTAATAAATTATTAATTATTAATTATTTGATTGTTTATTTAAATAAAATTCTAAAGAACGAATGTGAAAAAAAATTATAGCAATATGTCACTTCACAAGCAATCTGCATTACTTGTAATACATATTGCCTTCAAAATTAAAATAAGTGAACAAGACAATGCGGTGGGCCCAGGTAATTTAATACAATATTACCTCTGGTAATATGGAAAGATTACCTCTAGAGAAACACCCTCTTAATACTTTCATAAAACTTGATACCTAAGACTTGCAATTACTAGTTTGGATGTTACAATTTGAGTAAAATCTAAGGTATATTATTAGAAATGTATGTACACACACATTAGGAGGAGTGATAGATGAAAATGGAGACAAAAGCCTATTGAATAGACTAGAAATCCCAAAAAAACGAACACTAGGACACGATTTTCACGGGCCATGAATCAACCCTCACGGATGTGAAGCTCATTTCAAAGATTGTGAGGTCGAAGGAGGCGAAACATCGTCTTGGTAGTGATCGTGAACCTCTGTCACGGCCGTGAAACTCGTGGTTTCACGACCGTGAAGATGAGTTCACGGATCATGACAGAAACTCCCGAGAAGCATCATCTATGTAGTGACCATGAATATCATTTCACGGGCCGTGAACAATGGCATCGATCGCTCACACTTTCGAAGAGGTTGTGATCATGCCCGCGAATAACCCGATCTCACCATTGTGAAAATTATTTCATGGGTCGTGACAACGGAGACGATCGTGATATCTTGTTCACGCCCGTGAACACCCAGACCTTACAACTGTGAAGTTCATTTCACAGGCAATAAAACTAACTTTCACAATCGTGAAAACCTGTTCGTGGATCGTGAAAGTCGTTGATTATTGTTCATTTCTTAATTATTATTGAATTGTTTTATATTTTAAATGAAGTCTTATAACATAGTATCGAATTGCATGCTAAGTTATAAATATGATTTAAATATGCAACCATAAGTAATATATTGATTGATTGAAATTGGCATTGAAGAAATACTTGGCTCCATCAGAATGTCGGATAGATTGTTCATAAATTGATTGATTGCCCTTAGACATGGAGAAGTGGTTATCTTCAGAGAACCACTAGGTGCACATGGCTACCCAAGTCTAGCTAGCCTTATTAGACGATATACATGACATTCCTTTGAAACATATCGAATTAACCACTCACTTTATTGATTGATTGAATTGACTATTGAACATGAAATAAAATGATAACTTCAAGATCGAATTGAATTCGCATGAACATACTGAATATTGATAATTGAGCATTCATATGTGATAATGCTATTGATGTTCATACCATATTAATCTTAAATTGAAATTGATATTGATAAGATTGTAATTGAACATTGAATCCTAATTGATCTTAATGAATAAGTATTATATTCATATTGAGTGCTTAATTATGTCGTACCTTACATACTTTATTTGGAAGATTCACTCTCGTGCTCTCGATTCGTGTAGGTGATTTAGAATGTTAATAAGTGGTGGCTTGCTAGTGGCGGACGATTGCACATGTGTTAGGTTGTTGAGTCACATCCACCTTTATATTATTGAGTCATAATGTCAAAACTATATTAGCCAATCTAATTGAACAAGCAATTATGTTCACCTAATGTTATTCATAGAGATGATGCATGCGGAATCAGAAAACTTTTCAAATGAATTTTCATTTGCATATTGAAACTTAAAGAAAAAAAATCACCTAATAGCTGATTTCGAATATCAACAAAAAGGCTAGTGTTAAAATTAGGATTATTTCTATTTTCTCCCTCGAACTATCTCGAAATTTTAGATCTATCCTTAAACTATAAAATCAAGCAGCAGTAGGTCTGAACTTTCTTTTTGGACAATTTCATACAACTCATATTAAATATTCAAATTATTTTATTTATTAAATTATTATTTTACCCTCAAAACTAAAAAAATTACTCCCTCCTCTTTTTGCTCTTTCTCTCTCTCTTTGGTTTCTCTCTTTATCTCTCATCTCTCTCCGATTTCTCTCTTTATCTCTCATCTCTCTTTATCTCTCCTCTCTCTCTGGTGCCTCATGTAGACGGAGCTCCAGTCTCCTGCGCTCGATTTCACATAGAAGAGCAACTGCTCACCTTGCTCTCATGGAGGCGAGCAATTGCTCGCCTATGCCCGAAATTGCAGTAGGCGAGGAGCTCGCTTGTGCTCGTTTACACGTAGGCAAGCTACGCGCACACGTTTTTACGTAGCGAGTTGCACGAGCGCATTTTCACGTAGGCGAGCAGCTCCTCGCCTACACACACATTTTCGGCTCGCCTACGCACTTTTTCATGCAGGCGAGAGCTGCTCTCATGCTCGTCGAGCAAGAGAGAGGAGAGAGATCAAATAGAGAGAGCAAGAGAGAGGAGAGAGAAATAGCAAAAAGAGGATGGATTATTTTTTTAGTTTAAACGGTAAAATAATCATTTAATAAATTAAAATAATTTGAATATATTGAATATTAATTTGTTGAATGAAGCTGCTCAAAAAAGAAAGTTCAGATCTACTTCTGTCTAATTTTATAGTTTAAGGGTATACGTGAAATATCGCGATAATTCGAGGGTGAAAAATGGAAATAACCATAAATTTATTTATTTTTGTTTAAAGTATTATTTCCTCTAACCTATAGATTTATATTTTGAGTCCCTAAATTTATTTTGATTCGTCATTTAAGTTTTAAGGAAAACTTAGTTACTTTATTTTTTAATAATGATGAAATATCAATTTTTCCTTATTTTTTAATATAGTAATCAAAATATAAAAAACAATGAAGTGATGGGCAAAGAAATATTAGTATAATAATTATGAAATATTATGTAGATTTTATTATTATTTTTTATTTTAAATAACTTTTTCATGATTGAAAAAATATATACTATAAGTCAATTTCACAAAATTGAAAAGGTTAACATGATATAACATATGTAGTACATAAAATAGTACACCATGTGGCCTCTCGTACCAATCCACTCCACCCACATTTAGGCCTTGTTTGGATTGAGGTATTAGGGGGAATAAAGTGAAAGATGAGTGGGTGGTATAAGTTAAATCGTGTTTGGGTAAAAAATTTTAAAAGTCATATGGTGTTTGGAGGGGTGAGTCACACCTCCAAACACCAAATATTTCATTCCACCAAATTGGTGGAATTAGAGGGAATAAAACTTTTTAGCCAAAACTATCCTTTTAAATAACTTTCTAAAATTATATCATAGTTCATTTAAAATGATATGCTTCCTTATATTATTTTGATTTATGATAAAAAAATATTTGACTTGAGTTCATTTATTGGTTTAACTTTTTTTTCTATCTTATTTTATAATTATTTAATACTTACATTTGTTTATCTTTTATTCATTCACATTTATTTTTTCTTGGACTAATTTTTTGTCATAATATTTTAAATCTATTGAATGTCATCATAAT
>LTAE01001168.1:0-40430 GCA_001647135.1 Pontederia paniculata | reverse complement strand
AAATAAATATATAATAATATTATATTTATTAAGGGTCATAATTAGTAATATATAATAAAGGGTATAAATGACTTTTATTTAAATTATTCAAACATGTCATGATTTAGTTTAACCCATCCACCACCATAAATTTTTATCCAAACATGAGTTTAATAATAATCCATCACACTTCACCACACTCCACCACCCCACCCTATACTCCACCATCTCACACCACCCCTCCATTAGTTAATTGTCAAACAAAGTCTACTGAGAATTGATTCAGATAGTAGCAAAATTTTAATCTTGACCACATGGGACGAGGATATTAATAGTTCCGAATTTGAGCTCTCGTATGTACACTTCCTTCGGAGATGCACTTTATCCGCTCGAATGTGCTAGTAATTTTGGATATTAGTAGTTCACCAAAAAAATAATTTCATACATATGACAAGTATGAATTTTTTTTTTTGGATACCCGCTCGGGGCCCCCGGTGTCCAGGGCTACTAGCACCTGACTAATCCGGAGTCGAGGAAGAGCAGAAATGGTATCTCTGGCCAAGTTGACGACTCCGGAGCTCGAACTCGGGGCTATTAGCTCTCGGTCCCTCAATCATTGTATCTGAGATCTAAGATAGATTAATCACTCATTAATGTTGGTGTATCCAGTACATCATATACCATGTGTAACAAATTGTTGAATCTGAGATCTACGATAGATCTTATATATAGAATACAAATAATGGGGATATAAGAACATATATAGCTGAACAAGCTAATACATGATTTTATTAACCGCTCACTCAGTTAATTAACCTTAAAGGACCAATTGTACGTACTAACACTGTTTATTCAGTGATTATATATAGTCATCTATTTGTGTATTTGAAATAGTGAATCAAGTCATCTCAGGTGAATTTTCAGTCGAACGATTTCATAAGTTAGCCTCTTACTAAAAAATGATCAAGGTTATGGAATATATGGTCAATGAATCTACAAATACCAAGAAAAATTAAATTATCAGTTGTTCTTCATATTATTGATCTTAATTACAGAGAGAACCTGATTGGTTCTGATTGCCTGATAAAAAGAACTGGAGGGCCAAAAAATATATTAACAATATAAACAAATTAAGATACTTTATGGAAAATAATAAATAATGATAACAATCAATTTAATATTATATACCATAATTAAGAGGAGGTCATATATATATATATATATATATATATATAATGACAGATTAAATATCTTAAATTAATAAATTCGAGAAAATTATTATACAGTTTAATTTTAAATATTGCTTGGGTCGGGGTACTTTTTTCTTTTGTCAAGAAAGAATAAAATAAATCCTGGTAACTTTGTTCACTGCAGAATAGATAAATCTGGTTCAAGCTCATGAGTAATTATAGCCTAGGGATTTTGAATTAGTCGGGACCAAAAGAGTTGAAGTTAACAAAATGGGACGATAAAACCAATTAAATTTTTTTAAAAGATAATTTTGGAAATATTTTTTAGAATAAGTATATTACAATAATCTATATATAATATTTTTTAATTAAAATATTAAATTAAATGATCTATCAATTTTCATAAAAGTAAGAAGAAAATCAATTTTTTCAATTTAACTTTATCAATGTCAAATTTATTAATACACGACTAGTTCAATATCAATGCATGAAAAAATAATATAACTAAATTGATAATTTCAGTAATTCAACTCAGAATTATTATATATTTGATATTTTATATGTTTAACATTTAATCTAGTTCGGCCCATAATATGAATCATTAAAGATTTAAAAAGAATAATTTTTCATATGAATTTAATCAAAATTTGAATTTGTAATCTCCTCTTAAACTATGACCACGTAAAAAAATATTATATTTTTATCATGTTATATCAATTATAGATTAGAAATGCTATTAAAACTATTTTTTTCTAACAATAATTTTCGAAGCAGAACTGATTACTATCAGCTTAGTTTATTCATCAGTCATGGTAGCATTGAAACGCATCAATTTACTTGAAAAGTTTGCTTCTAGTTTTACAGGGTTGACATCGTGCTTATGCCTGCAGTAACACCTTGATATTTTAGTCGTCTGCTTCAGATTTTTATTTAGTATTTGCTCTCAAATGTCTCACGTTAATTTGTTAGAGTGATAAAACCAAGGACTTTATAAAGAAGACTCACTGCTCATGGTTTAAGAAATCAATTTATTTAATTCCTAAATAAAGAAATCGAATGCCTCGTCAAACTGCCTCTCACGTAACCTACTTCATCCATTTTTTAATTCCTCGTCTTTTGTGTTTGGACTGTTCATAAAAAAACTTACTGGCTGAAATTGATGAAAAAAAAAAGAGTAAAGCCCTTTTACCTATCATATTTACTTTTAGTATTAGATATAACATAATTATCACACTTATAAATTCTATAACACATTCATTAATTTCTAATGTTCAGATACAAAAAGTGTTTTTAACAAGTATTTTGTTAAAAGGAGAATATATATAAAGTTAAGAGTAGTGCATCTAAAACAATTAAGACTCTAATAAATTGGTTGGTACAGATTGTTTGCAGATTTATGTACCGATTTGAGAAATCAAAAGTTAGTAGTCCTGACTTCAAGCTCCGAAGTCTTAAGGATTTATCTTCGCCATATCCGTTCAACTTCAAGCTCTGAGGTCTTAAGGATTATCACACTAGTGAATTATTATGTTTAGAACATAACTCCAATGAAGAAAATCAATTGATAGTGGCTAATATTGGATTAATTAATTCAAAGTCAACAAAGATTGTGGAAACCATGGGCTTAACATATTCCTTGAGCAGTACAGAAAACTTGCCTCATATACTCACAGAAGAGAAGCTTCTGAAAGAATTCCCAAACCCAGAGCTTGTGAAGGTTTTGATTCGGAAACAAGGTGCTTGCTTCCACCATTACCTACATGGCAAAGAAAGGATCAAATTTAGTACGCAGATTAACCAAGATGCTGATATTAAATATTTAACTATCATACACAAATACTCTTCCACGTTTCTCCTCACCATCAACGGCGTTCTTGTATCCTTCCATCCTTCGGACCATCATTTCTTCCAAAAAGCTTACACTACTCCTCCAGCAATGTCCATGTCTACATGGGAAAAGTTTAGGTCGACGTTGAGTGGTCTGCTTGACCTCGAGAAGCACTTCGCCTTCTATGGAGCTTATCACAGCAACCCCGTGAACGTGCTCATTCATAACATCTTTGTTTGGCCCATCTTCTACACCTCCCTCGTCCTCTTCCACTTCACCACGCCGCTCTTCCACCTCCCCATCTGGTTCGGGAACCTGCGCGTTTTGGATGTGAACGTCGGCTTCCTCTTCGCCTTTGGGTTTGGGTTATTCTACATGCTCATGGATCGAAAGGCTGGTTCTTTTGCTGCCTTCCTCTGTGTGCTGTGCTGGTTTGGTAGCGGCTTTCTAGCGGGTAGACTTGGATTCTCTCTGGCATGGAAGGCATACAACTGAACCCAGAAAAGCTTCTTTCTCTCTTGCATACCTTTTTGTTGCATCATCATCTAATGGTCTGCTCCTAAACGTAGGTTGTTCTGGCAGCTCAGCTGTTTTGCTGGACTGGACAATTTCTGGGACACGGGCTTTTTGAGGTAGGCATAAGAAAGATTAGTCATTTTTACTGCACTGTTGTTTCTTCAGATATCAGACTTCAGAGTGCATATGTTTGTAAACATCCTTGACAGAAGAGAGCTCCAGCACTTCTTGACAACCTTCTACAGGCACTGCTGACAGCTCCATTCTTTGTCTTACTCGAGGTAAGTCCTGCAGATAATATACATTTTGAAAAGATCAATTCATGTGGATCATTATTTGACATAGCTACTAATTTGCAGGTGCTAAAAAATATTTGCGGGTATGAACCATACCCTGGTTTTCATAAAGGTGTCCAAGAGAAAATTGAGATTGCTCGAAAGGAATGGCAAACAAGCAAAGAGAAGAAAAAACTATAACTGTAATCACTCTTCCAACCCGTTGCTCTTCAAAAACTATATGATCCTTGTATGTTAAGGTCATGAAGTAAGCTCGCATCCAATTAATTTAAATCACAAGTGCCATTTGCATGGTATTGTACGAGCTGATTACTTACGGAATGTATAGTTCACGTTGACAAAAGAACTTGACAATTATGAAGCGCTTGCATAAGCATAACCACATGTTATTGTTCAATTTGATGGAATCATGTCTATGACACATTTACACTACATCATGGATAGGTAAGCAACAGGTTTTGCCAGTAATATGTACAACAAATGCTGTTCTTAATATTAAAGAAACTGGGACCTGAACAATTTCAAGCTAATTCTAATACAGGTTCCCTGTACTGCCAGCTTGATACAATCACAATACCAATTACCAACACCCTATTTCTTAAAACATTATGTTCAAATCTTTGGAATGGTATGAAACTTACCAGTATTTCCAAACTTTACACTCAGATTTTCCAAATTGTAGGATCCGACTCTGGTCCATTTGAAATTGAACTTTGGATGCAGTTTAACAAGGCTGTTGAGATATTTTTTCTTCGTGTAATCAGATCCACTGTTTTATCCTGAGACTGGATGCACGAAAGGAATTGGCAGCTAACCAGTGCAGTATAAAATTCTATAAGGTGCTACAATGTTCATAACCCATTCTACAAACTCTACTGTTAAGCAGCAGGGCAGACCAATATCCTCTGCATATTCTTTCTCTTCCTCCTATAATGAATCATGAAACTTCCTTATAGTTTCAGAAATATCCTTTTAGGAATAAGCATCATTGTTCACTAAGTTCAGAGTTCAAACTATGTCGTTCTCAAGCAAGATCAGACTGTTGGAAGAAATTGCAAAAACTCTTTACTTCCAGTTTCGATTAGAGCACCACCAGCCTCCTTGTCAACTCCTCTATCATCCATCAGATTCCTCACCTTCTCTGCTCCACCCCACTGACCCCTTAAAGCATAGATGTTGGAGAGCAAAACATAATCCCCACTTTCATCATCTCTCATTTGGAGAAGTTGCTCGTTTGCTCGCTCTGCTAGCTTGACATCTCCGTGTATCCTACAAGCTCCAAGCAATGCCCTCCATACAACCGGATTTGGTTCAACCTTCATGTCATCCACAAAATCAAATGCCTCCTTAAGTAGACCTGCACGCCCAAGCATGTCAACCATACAACCATAATGCTTAATATTAGGCACGATTCCATATTCATTTTGCATAAGTGAAAAGTATCTCTGGCCCTCCTCGACCATTCCACCATGACTACAAGCAACCAATACACTGACAAAGGTGATCTCATCTGGCCTGACTTTCCGGCTAAGCATGTCTCGGAACAAGCGAATGGATTCTTCAGAATGCCCATGGAATGCTAATCCTCCAATGATTGAGTTCCATGTTGATAAGTCTTTCTCCTTCATTCCTCTGAAGACCTCCATTGCACCCTCCAAACTCCCACATTTTGCATACATGTCTATCAATGCATTCCCAAGAATTGTAGACAGTCCTCTTCTCAGTTTCATGTCCGCGAGCATGTAATGCATTTTCCTCCCAATATCCAATACTCCCGAATCGGCACAAGCTGACAGCAAGCTCAACATGGTGACCTCATCGGGCTGTTCTCCCTGTTGACACATCTCTTGAAACACCTCAAAAGCTTGTTTTGGTGAACTGCCCCGCACATATCCAGCAATCATCGCATTCCAGGAGACAACATCCTTCACAGGAACCCGATCAAACAGCTCCCTTGCCTTATCCATCTCACCCTGCCTCGAATATGCAGTTATCATCACGTTCCAAGAAATCAAATCTTTGGAAGGAGACTCATCGAACAACTGGCGTGCGACACCTAATTCTCCTCTCCTCGCATAGCCCGCTATCATTGCGGACCACGCTACGGCATCCTGCCTTGCGGCTCCATCAAAGAGCTTGGTAGCGGCCACCAAGTCGCCACAGTTGGCGTGCATATTTATGAGCGCATTCCTCACGAAGCCATCAGTCTGCAGACTAAACTTCACGATCTTGGCTTGCAGCTGTGCGCCCAAGGACGGGGACGACATCTTCGTGCAGGCGCGGAGGAGGAAGGGGAAGGTTAGCTTGTCGGGCTTGAAGCCAGCGCGCTCCATCCTCATGAAGACCGCTATCGAGTCGAACGGGACGGACGTGTGGGCGGCGCCGCGGATGATGGTGTTCCACATGAAGAGGTCCGGTTTCGGGATTCTATCGAACAGCTGGAGGGCATATCCCATGGCGCCGGCTACGGAGACCGCCGAGGAGAAGATGAGCTCCCGGAGAGCCGAGGGGTCGGAGAGGAATCCCCTGATGACCATGACGGCGTGGATTTGCTTCAGAGATCGAAGATTCCGGCAGCGTCGCCATATCGCCGGCTGATGCCGTTTGTTGCCGGCCTTTCTCAACATTTATTTAAGGCTTCACTTCGATGCTTCGACACCGTATAATATTAAGGCTCCTGCATCTTTTTTATCCTTTTTTTCTAAATAATTTATTGGATTTTTTATATAGTTCTGTCGAAGATTTAATAATTAAAATTATAAATTTATTAATATCTTTAATGCTTTATATATATATATATATATATATATATGTGTGTGTGTGTGTGTAACTCAATTTACATAAATACATTTTAGAAATTTATATGACTATAGATGTATATCATGATTGATGTCAATTCAAATAAAACATTTTTTTCGGATCATTATAAATATAAAAATAATATAAATATGATATTTAAGAGTTTAATAGACTTTGATTAGTTAAGCTCAAAATTTTAAATATTAGAAATATGTGTTGGTATTATTTTTTTGACATAATAAATAAAAAAATTGAATGAAATGAAAGGTATATTTTTTAGATAAAAAAGGTGCATTAATGAAAAGTCATTTTTTGGTAACAAGCCTAGGAATATATATTATCCTTTAGAGGTGAATAATTTCTATGAGTAGTACGTTAACTAGGGAAAGATTATGATGCTAGTTGAGAATTTGGGAGTAAAGGGAAGTGGTACCAAATGTATCTATCCGGACAAAAGGGTTACCCAATATCAACTATGATGAAGTCTTAGGCGTAGATTGGTAATCAAATCACGATATCTATATCATGGAGAGAAAAGAAAATATTGGTAGGAGCATTTAAGGAACCCATGTGATCATCCGAGAAATTTTATCGGGAGTGAATAATGCATTTTAAAAAGAAATACAAGTTGAAGTGATAATGTTCGAAGAGTCGAATGTTATGAAAGTATAATCGAAACCAAATAGCGTCAATCAAATGATATGAAAGCATTAATGAGGGAAATGATCTACTTGAGAATATGAAGATAAAATGAAGGAGAGATTTCCACGCTTTTTGGGCGAGTATTTAATTTATGATTATGCAAATTCGAGTACGAATTTTATTTTAAAGGGGGTAAAATGTAAATCCCCAAAAATATGAAAGATGCCCCAAATGAAATAAATTAGTCCACTTAGTCAACTAAGCTCATTAACCCAAAATTAGCCTAAAGCCCCACTAATAACCCTAGTATAATACCTCAAAAGTTTGAGCAGACACCATTTGCTATCACCTCATTCTCTCACTTACTTTCTCTTCTCCATCATAACAACACTCATGAGCTAGGGCTTGGCACCATTTTCAGCTCAAGGTGGATTTGGAGAAGAAGGAGAAGCTTTAGGGAAAGAAGAAGAAACACCAAGTAGGGAAAGAAGAAGAAACACCAAGTAGGGGAAGAAGAGTGACAAAGCACCAAGGAGGAAGAAAGAGGTAGAAAAGAGAAGAACTAGCTAAGGTATGTAGAGGGGATCCAATCCCTCATTTCTCACCTCATTAGTCGAGGATTATAAGAAGCTCTTTCTTATATGGTATAAATGATGGTGATGACATTAGAAATGTTGCATATCATGTGTTTGTTGATATGTCTAAATGTTCTTTCTTATCATCAAATATGCTTTAACTCGTATTACAAATGTCGTATCTTTAGTATGTTATCAAGTTAATTATACGATCCCTTTATATGAGCTTTCTTATTATGAAATCCTAGAATCATGTACATGATAAATGATGAACCTTAGATGCTTGTAAGAACCTAAAATATATAATGGAAACCCTAAGTGATAATCATAATCCAGATGTTTACCTATTTATGTCCTTATGTTTATAAGAACACCATGTTCTTAAAGTTAAAGATGAGGGGATGACATGTTAGGTGTATGCATATTAGGTGTTTGATCTTATGTCTAAATTACTTTTTTCTATGTGTTTGATGTGATAGGAACCATGTGATGAATGTTATGTTTCCTTAATATTATAATAATATTCATATGTCCACCTTATGATCCCTTATGTTATAATAACATAAACTTCTATTGCTTGAAATGTATTCTCATATCTTAGGGTTCTTTATTATATTGATATGATTCATATGAGTCATATATGATCAAACCATATTTTCATGTTGTAAATTCTACAATGATATGTTTCTTCCATGTTTCAACCCTCAAATGTTGAGAATATGATGAACTATGAACCTTATGGTATGTATATGAACTTTAGGATGAATATTTGAACCCTATGTTGTAACTTGAATCCAATTGCATTTAATGTGATACTTTTAATGCTCAAATTGATATGTCTAGAACACTAGAATATAATCATTCACTCATGTATGGATCTCCTTGAGAATGATAAATTCATAAGTATGAAAAGAATGAATTTGGGAGTGAAATGGGGGTGAAAATGGGTTCCAGGGCAAACATCACGGATCGTGATGTGATATCACGGGCCGTGATGGAGTTATTACGAGTCATGAAAGGTTCTCACGGGCCATGAAACTCGGATCGTGACACAAAGTCACGAGACCATTTCGATCACGACCGTGATTTAATATCACGGGCCGTGAAGGAGATATTATGGGTCGTGAGAAGCCCTCACGGGTCGTGATGTCGTGACGCGAAGTCACGAAAGACTACTTCGGTCACGGCCGTGATTGAATATTCACGGGTCGTGACACGAGAAGACCATGATAGATCGTTTCGGTCACGATCATGATGGAACATCATGGGTCGTGATACGATGAGACAATGACACACCGCCTCGGTCACAGTCGTGATGATGTATCACGGGTCGTGACAATGCAGATCACGGGCTGTGATATGATGTAACAGGCCGGGACACGGGGTCTCACGATCGTGATGACTTGTAAGACATTTAAGCTATATAAACCTTATTTTATAATGCTTATTTTCCTAATACTTGGTCAAATTAATTGTATGCTATGTTTTATGCTCTTGTAAGGTAGCAAATCATGTTTGATGCTTATGACACATCTAAACATTGAAATGCATGCAAAATCATAATTATGTTAAAATCACAAAATTTATTGATATGTTTGATGTATTGATAAGAAGATGACATGATGAATTAATCGAGGCGCATTGGAGATGGGGGAAGTAGCCGAAGGCGCTTCTCGAAAGTGATGTCTCCTCACTAGTAGTAGTGTGGTGTGCTTCCCGATATTGACTCCAGAGAAGGGTCAGCCTAGCTAGCCATGATGATGTGTGCCAATGTTACCCGAGACTCTTCATGTAAAGATAATAATTAACCTTATGATTAAGATATTTAAGATGATGGTGATGTGAGTTAAAGAGAACTCAGAATGGGTCATATGACTAATAAGTAGAGATGTAAATGTACAAAGATGATGATCATGAATATAAAATGCTTAGTATCATTTTATACTTCATGTATGTAATGCTTCATGTATGTATATTCAATGTTATGCTCAAGTTATGTAAATGTCATATGTTTATGTTACATAAAATTATTTATGCTCAATATTCGTACTTATGATCATGTTATGTTATGACATATATATTGCATGATAGATGCTGACCTTTACATACTCTAATCGGAGGGTTTCCACTTCCCCTGTTTCTGAATCCATGCAGGCGATGATGCATGAGGGACTTGGCGGTGCTCATGACGGCTTTAATTTACACATGATCGTGTCTAGGTCTTATAGGCCTTTAAGTCATTAGGATTATATCTAATGAACATGTTATCTTTATGTTATGTCTCGAGTCGAATGAGCCTAAGACTCATGTTATAGGCCTTATATTTGGCTATGAATTTATGCCCATGGATGACAAGATGTTTTATGGATTTTAATATGTTTCCGCTGTCATGATATATGTTTTATCTTTATGATATCTTATTATGTTTTCCGCAGCGATATTATTATCATGATATTATATATATGTCTTCCGTTGCAATGTCAATTAATTATTACCATGTCTTATAATAAATGTCAAAAGTCCATGTACCACCGTCGAAAAGCCCTTGCGGGCCGAGCCCGTGAGCGTTGCGTTTTGGAGGCGTTACAGACACACTATTATAAAACCAATTTAACCCGTATTAAACTTAAGCTATGTTCAAGTTATTTCATCACAAACATTATTATTGTATGTGTCATCATCATTTATTCAGAATATTGATTACATGCAGGATGAAAATGAGATAATATTTCCATGATCTATGAAGTTTAACATGTAAGTGCCACAAATAATAGGGTAAAATATTTATGAAGATATAAATAAGAAAATATATCTTATCATACAATCATCATAGTAACAAAAGATGTTTTTGTTTACTACCTCTTTTGGATTATTTTATGTCTTTCTCTTTAATGTTATTCATCAATCTATGACAATAATATTAATTACATCATGATAACACAATGTTTATCATTTCATGTGTTCAATATGTCAAAATTCAATTTGATTAATAGTTAGGGCAACTTTACATCTTCTTTATTTACTTTTTCTTAAATCATGCAATCATTATAATAAATAGTGAGTCTTTACTGATGCATATAAAATTATTGATTAGTCTAGACATCAATAATCCTTGAAGGAACTAAATTATCCGATTTCTAAAAAAACAGGATAAAATGACTAACGTATGATCAAATTTATTCTAGTTCATATGATCAAGAGGGCACGACCCGCATTAGGGGTTTTTATACTTTTTTTCTCAAATCTACATCAATATTGACACGACATATTCCAAATGACATAAGTCTTATTAGATTGATTCATATTAATATTAGAAAGAAAGGAAAAATCTAAATCCTTCTAACTCATCCTCCTAACAATTCTCCTAACAGTTACATAATTAATTTGCTCCAAAAGTTGATGAAATTATAAAGGATGTCATTGTGAGAGGTTAGGAGGATATAAAAGTGCTTTATTAGAAATGAAGAGAAAAAACATGTTCCATAGTGATGAGGGAGTCATAATATTCTCCACCTTCTTCCTCTAATTTTGTAAACATTTTAATCCATATACTTAATACCATTAAGTTTTATCTTACTTCTTTTAAAGAAAATGCAATTCTATTTTTATCCTCTAAGTTCACCTATCGAATTTAAATTATGATGATAATAAATTAAATTGGGTTGAAAGAGGAGAGCAAGTGATGGTGGGCCATTTAATTTGTGTTCTTTCAATGAAGATAAAATTAAATAAGAATAAAAGGTAATTGAATAATTTTAAAAACAATTAATTGGAAAATCAAGTACGTTAGATATTTTGGAATCAAATGAAATTATTTAAAAAGTTGAGAAAAATGTAAGTATACATAAAAAACACATATGTTTCTAGTCATAAAATATGCTTATAATATATCAAAATAATTTATGGAGTACATGCTGTTGTATTATACTATTCTTTGTAATATTAAAGTTTGAAATATGAGTTAAAAATATGTTATAATTTTGATGAGAAAAGTAAAAATAACAAAAAAAAATATCTAGGAACAATAATGTGAAGCCCATTCTTTTCACCAAAAGCCCTATCCATTTCTTCTACTTCCCCTTCCTTTATAAAACCTCCCTCTTCTGCTTGCTTCATCCTATCGCCCTCTTCCTCCCTTATCAACAAGAGAAGGCAACCAAAGCGAAGCCAACTCCCCTCCTCCAGCCCTCACAGCCATGGCGGCTTCCTCTATCCTCCTCCCTTCCTTTTCTGCTCAAACCCTCGCCTCTAAACCCCAGACTCCTTCCTCAGGTTTGCCCGCCTTCTCCTCCTCCTCCACCTCCATCACCACCACATGCTCCATCACCAGAATGGTCTCCTTCGCCCCCCGGAGTTCCTTCCCTTCCCTGAGAAAGGGCCTGTCTTTTGGCTCCGGTTTCGTCCCGAAGGTCGCCTTGTCGTCGGACCTGGAGCAGGAGGAGGATGTGGAGCTGTCCGATGGCGAGGCGGCCGCGGATTTCTCCCCCGACCTGAAGCTCTTTGTTGGGAACCTCCCGTTCAGCGTCGACAGCGCGGAGCTCGCCGGGCTTTTCCAGCGCGTTGGGAACGTCGAAATGGTTGAGGTGAGGCAATAAAGTTTTCTTCTTGCTCTTGCTTTCGTACGTCATTATCGAATTTGGGTTCCTATCAGTGTACCATGGCGGAAAAAGGGGATGAAATATTTGGTTGGCAAAAAGTTTGCATCTTGCTCACTGTTTCCGGTTTGCTTCTGTGGAATTCATCCTCACAGTTTGTTGTTTTCTCATATGGAACTGTGATTTAGGGTTTCAGTTCTGAGTGATGCATTGTGTGCCTAATGAGGTGATTCTGTTGTGTTTCTTTTGTAGGTCATTTATGACAAGCAAACGGGAAAAAGCAGGGGTTTTGGATTCGTGACCATGTCGAGTATTGAGGAGGCTGAAGCAGCTGCCCAGCAGTTTAACGGATATGTAAGTAATTCTGTACAAGACGAGAGGCAAAATGCACATCATAATTTGATAGCTTTTATTATGTTCTATTCAAGGTGCAAACTTTAATATGGAGAAGATATTATATCTGTTTCGTCCATGTGAATCTTTTGTGCTTCAAGTCAGTAAGGATGACTTTTATTTTATGTTGATGCATATAGTTTAGCAGTACTGAAATATCCCTTCTTTAACCGTAATTTCTTCTGTTATTTGCATTATAAAGGATAAATGTTTGATGAGTAAGAATTAATGTTAACTTTATGCTGTCAATTTTCACTGAAGGATGTCCCACTAGTTTGCATTATCTTTTGAACAACTATTTTTTGAGGTTTGCTCCTTGTTTAGGTATTCGGGCCATTCGCCTAATAGTACATGATTGATTCTCAATGGTTTTTAAATGTAATTATGCATCAAAGCTCACGAGCTTGTCACTGCATATTGGTGTAGAGCGCACATTTGTTCTTTGGACATTTTCTTTCCCAACTGATTCACTATTATGATTCAGACACTTGATGGGAGGATGTTGAGGGTGAATTCAGGCCCGCCACCACCTCGAAGAGATGAGGCTCCGTCAAGAGGATTTAGATCTGGTGGTGGCGGCGGCAACATGGACACTGGCAACAGGGTGTATGTAGGCAACCTTTCATGGGGAGTTGATAATTTGGCTCTTGAGACCCTCTTCAGTGAGCAGGGCAAGGTCCTGGAGGCCAAGGTTGTCTATGACAGGGAGAGTGGCAGATCGCGGGGCTTCGGCTTTGTCACTTACAGTTCCGCTGAGGAGGTTGATAATGCTATATCATCACTTAATGGCACCGTAAGTATCTGTTCCTTCTCTTAGCTGATCATGAGAAGACATTTGAACTGCATTTTTTAGATTCTCTATTGTACTGGGACATTATAGTTATTCCTTCAGCTATATTATACCGAACTTGTTCTTCCTTTATGTTCGTTGAATTGATGCATAAACTTATTTTTATACTTTGTTGTAAAAAAGAATGTGTCGACAATCTCTTGACAATTGCTATGTTCTGCAGGATTTGGATGGCAGATCTATCAGGGTTACAGTAGCTGAGCCAAGGCCTAGGAGGCAGTTCTAACTTCACAAGATATGCTTAGAAGTTTCTTCTTTCAATGAAAGATGGTTTTGCTAGTGTGCCTCTTATTTTGAAGTGTTGTAGGGAGTTGTTATAGCTTTTACCTTAAGATTTTGCTGTCATTTCTATTTGGAAGCATTGGCCAAATGGCCATTTTGAAGTTAATCGGCGCCTTCATATCCTTATCTACAAGAAAAAAAAAAGATTTTTCTGCATGGTGTTATAATCTCTATATCTTTTGTTCTTTCAAATTTATACAGCAGATGGAAGCAGGGTGATGGAAACAGATGAAACTTGTGGTTAGTTGCAAGGTTCCAACAGGATCTACACCCAAATAAAGATGGGTGTTCATAGTTAATTATTTGGGTTAATTTTGCTTTGTCATTGCTCATATTTTTTTCTTACTCACCAGTACTCCCATCGTCATTTTACTTAATTTTTTCGGCATGACTAAACTAAATCGATGACTTTAAGAATCGAACTCGGAACTAATAACTCGTGTTTTCTATGTTTTTGTGCAAAGTAGCCACCCAACTTATGCTCGTTCAATGCACATGATTGAACTTATTTACTTAAAAGAAAATCAAACTGTTCCCTATTTTTGTTAAAAAGCGATGAAATAAAGGTGAGGGAGAGTGACTATACAGTATCGATGTTGCTCCTTTAAAAGTTGCACCGTATAAATTTTCATGTATTACTATATGACTAATATTTTTTATATCGAAAACTACTTTTTAGACTTTTCAGGATTATGATGGTGTCCAACTCAATTAGTGAACACCAAAAATATTTTACCTTGCTAGAGAAAATATTCACCAGATTAAAGGGAACAGATGTCATTATCATGATATCTTTAACATTTAACATTAAATTAGATTTGAGGTTAATTCACAAGTGTTTTTTTTAAAGATCTAAATATTTATTAATCCAAAAAAAAAAAAGGTAAGAAAGCTTACGAAAAAAAAGTGAAATTTTTTTTAACCTGCATCTCAAGGTACCTTTGGTCTCTCAATGAGTGTCTAACATTAATCAAGAGTTAATTAATTGGACCGAAAATGTTAAAAGTAACGACTTTAAACCGGATTTCACATTGTGCATATGGAAGAACATTTTTATTGTATTTTTCCCTATTGAGCAATATAAATATTACAAGCAAAAGATTAATATGATGCATTATGCACTTTGTGCGGCACATTATATAGATTATTGATTTAAAAATTAATAGCTAAATTTTATTTAATTGAATTTATTTTCTTATTTTAATTAAATAAAATTTAGTAATTAATTTTTAAATTAATAGTTCAAATAATGTGCCGCACGGAGTGCACAATAAATTGCACTCTTATTTTTTTTTATAAGTTATATTTGTCTCAAACCACATGTTTTATTACGTCGACTTTCAATGATAATAATTTTGTGTAAAAAACTAAAGGAAAAAAAAACAACTATTGGATGAGATCGAGTGCAATAGTGTGCAATATACGGATGTAGTGCATATTTAAAATTTAACTATATAAAATAAATAGAGTAAAATAATTTATCACAAAATATCTAAAATTGTATGCACCATCTTAATCTTTATTACTATTATTATTATTATTATTATTATTATTATTATTATTATTATTATTATTACATAATTAGTTAGTTTTGTTATTAAAACCCAACTTGAACCCAAATGGCAGCGAGGACTCCTTTTATTGGCTCCGCTCGCCTTCTTCTGTTCGGTTCACCGGCGGCCAGTCGTCACAGAGCCCTCAAGAGAAGCGATCGATCGTGAACAGTGAGGTCTAAACCTGCCGGCGATGGCGGCGTCATCTCTGTTCCGACGGGTTTCGTCTCATCTCCCTGCTCTTCCTCGTCCTTTCCTCCCCTCGCTCTCCCTTGAGACTCCTCTCGCTGCCGCCACCTTTGGCCCGTCCTCGCCGGCTCCTTGCCTTCCGCACTTGCCTTCGGATGCGTCTATGGACCTCATGGCCGTTCCCAAGAAGAAGGTACACGTTTCTCTTTCTCTCGGCTTTTAGGGGGATATACTAATTGCATGTCACAATGCAAGCAAAGTGTTCGTTAGAATGTTTCTGATAACATAAGCTTCGCATGCTCTGATTTCTTAAGATGCGTAAACTTAGCAAACTTTGCAATTTTAGTTTGTCTAAATATTAATCCACTAGATATTTATGTCTGCAAACTTCCTGTGTTGGAATAATCTAACTTGATAGTCTTTGTTTTGGCTTGTATTGTTTGAATAGTAATTTAGATCTTATGCCAAGGCCTGGAATTGTTTGACAGGTTTCTCGCCATAAGAAGGGACTAAGGAATGGGCCAAAGGCTTTGAAACCTGTTCCAGTGATTGTCCGCTGCAAGTAAGATCCATGGTTCCATGTGGTGCATTTTATCTATAGTTGTTCTTTTGGGTTATTTGCATTACGTATGATAGAATCCGCCTTAACTATTTGTCAATACTTACCTTGATATTTTTCTCGTTACTGGTTGTTAAGGCTTGCTGTGCAATTAATCCATGAGTTTATCCGATCTATATGCTCATGCTTTAAGTAGATATGTTCAGCTTAATTGTTTCAGATTGGCAGGGATCTTGTGCATGGGTCGATTGGTAAGCTCATAAATTGGTAGGTTTTGGGTTAAAATTATATCAAATAGATGTTTCATTGGTGTTGGTCAACGTCTATTATCATGGAAGGATTTTGGTCAACTTAAGATTGCTTATAGATAACTAATGCTGACTGAGATTCTTATGTGCAAAAGTTAACAGACTTTGCTCTTTTCTTTGTTCATTGGGCTTTGAAAGATTTTATAGATGACATGAAAGAGCAGTTGTATTTTGAATACAAGTTTTTTTAAGGTGTTTGAGTTACAAGTTATCTGTGAGATTTTTTTTATACTTGAAAAGTACCAAAATCTTGAATAAGATATAGAGAATGTTGTTCAGGTTTTATAGTCTCAACAAAAGAATAGGGATGTCTATTCTACTACTTCATGCCTTGGCTCCTTGGGTGACTATTAGTGTTTAGGTCTTGCTCTAATTAGTAGTTGTATAATTGTCAATGTGAACAAAATTATCTCTCAAAAAGAACATAATGGTACTTACTTTAAGAAAATAGGTAAATGCTAGCCTGATAGCCCAATACTTAAGACTCCAACCACTATCTGCAGGCTCAGATTTACTACTTATATTGAATCTGAAAGTTGACACCAAGATCCAATATCCCATTGGTTTAACTCTACCAGAGCTTCATGGATTAATATTGGTACAAATCATTTCTTACTATAACAATAAAGTAATGCTACCATATATTGTTACAATAGAGCTTATTCTATTGATGTCATAATGTTGGTTAGATCATGAGTGAGAAGTATGCTATGTTCAATGCTTTGCTTTATTATCCCCTAAAAGCAATGCACATATGGCGTATTTCACTACATTTTTTTATCATTTTTAATGTGCCTTTTCTTTTCTTTTCTTTTCCTTGATGTTGCATTTACTATCACCTTTTATCATTCATTAAATTTTCTTTTTCTGTTTCTAGTTTCTTTCTTGAGAAAAAATCACATGGTTCTTCTTTTAATTATATGTTAGATAGTAGAGATATTGTTTTCATCTTCTCCCTCCTTAAAAAAATCATGTGCTTATCTAGGGTTCTAGCATTAACAATGGTTCTATTTTGAATGCTAAATAAGTGAAATTGAAAAGCTAACATGATTTAACTATATGCATTGCAGGAGCTGTGGTCGCGTAAAGCTGCCACATTTCTATTGTTGCAGCGGCGACAGAGGTATCGGCAGTGGCTCCAGCTGATCAGATAATGATTCTAAACATAAGATCGGCCTAGTTTGAAACCTCAACTTATCAAATCAAGTCATGTTCTGATTGAAGGCTCAACTATGGTTTTAAATCTTGTTAAACTCTTTCCTACGAGTCCAGATATGTGTTTTAAATATATAAAATTTTCTGGAGACCATTTTTGTGTTTCATTTGAGGAATTCAATGCTGCTAGATGTGCATCTATAAGAATATCATACTTTTTGTCTGAGTCTGGCTTCTTGTTGTATTTCTAACAAAGTACCATGGTAGTGTTTTATCTAGAATTATTTCTTACCTGTTGCATGACCCCGTCAATTCAGTTGTTATTCACATGTATTGCAGCTTCTTTCCTTTTGTTAAACCTCTGATCTGATTATGTGAAAGGCAAATTTTTGTAGTGCTCTTGAAAGCAGTCAAAATAACAATGCTTGCAAAATTCCTGTTTAACAAGACTTAGAATTGACATGAGACCACGTGCTTTTCTCTGCAGATGAATAAAAAATACTTTTTATTCATCTGACTTGTTTATATTATCCTAAAGTATCATCTTATCTCTGTCATGCCAAATCATAATTGTACAAATGTATACAGGGATCCGAGAAAAAATCACTATTGGAATAAAACATCATTTCTGTTACCGTAATTTATTTTGAAAACATGACAAATAAACTGGCAAACACCTAATTTAACAAAGAAAATAATGAAAATGTGATTGTAAATTTACTATTATTGTGAGTTTGATAACTTGATGAACACTTACTTGACGAGCTAATAGAACGAGATCTATTGACGAATAATATATTCAAAGATTTGGTTATTGATAGTACACAATGATCACATATGATATGATTCATGTAGTTGACCCCACCTAGTGGGACAAATTTTGTTATTGTGAGCTTGATACACGAAAGAAAATTGAAAAATAAACGGTGGACATGGATCGTATCAAGACAAATCAAATTTGATATCAGGTTTCTTAAGTTTAGGAAAATTATTTTAAAGAGAACTCTGATTTTTTTCTTAATTTATGATTAGAAACTTTTCTGTCAATGAAAAAAAATATTCATAAATATAGCTATATATTGTATATAATACTTAGATAAAATATTCTTTATTAAAGACTCGTATTGTTTGTCATTCATTATGTATATTGTTAAATTAGATGTGCTACCAATAATCCTAAAAGCTTAAGCTGATAGGAAGAGCAACATCTTTATATTTATATTCTTAACACTCCCCGTGGGTCGCTGACAACTTTGATCTAACCCAAAGTCCAACACATGAACAACTAAGGGAGTAAATTAATTTTTAATACGAGCAATGGACGAGGTTTGAACTCAGAACCTCTGGCTCTGATACCATGTTAAATTAGATGTGCTATCAATAATTCTAAAAATTTAAGCCTATAGTAAACAACATCTTTATATTTATTTATTTATTAAAATTTATATATTTATACAATTAAATATACAAAATAACATTCTCTACAATTCATGTTTGTTTGGATGAATATATATTCCTAAAAAAAAGGAACTCTTAAGAAAGGAAAAGTGATTCATTTTCAAATGTTTTGTAGGTGAACTGAAATATACATATGGAAGAGAATAGACACGAAAATATAACAAAGGAAATGTGGGACATGATTCCATTTTCTCAAGTTCTAAAAAATGTAGCATTATTTTTTTAAAAGTGTGGACGCATATATTGCAATATTTATAGACCTTTCAAATTCAAACAATAAACATTTGAAATTTGATATGACCTTTCAAATTCAAACAACAAAAAAATAAAATAAATAAAAATGAGAAAATAGAAGAGAAAAAAAATGAAAGAAGGAGAAAGGTGCCTGGAACTCCGCTTAACATGGAAATATATTAACGTTTTTAATATATATATATATATATATGATTTGGTATTAATATTAAAAGTTTCTCATTTCCAAATGAACAATTGGTACCTAAAATGGTACGACAGATAATATGGAAGACAAAAAGATACTATATAGTAATATATAGCTTTTTAATTCCTTATAAATAAGATGAAATAGATTAATAGATTTCAAATTTTATATCATTAAACAGATTAGACGTGACTCTAATGTTCTTAATATTAAAGAAGAAAACATGAGAGAAAATAAGAAATTCACAAAAAATAGTATCTGAAATTAATATTAAAAATATTCTCATTTGCAAATGAGAAATTGATATTTAAAATGGTATGTAAAAGAAAAAAACACTATAAATAAATTATTATTATTATTATTTTTAAATGTAAATAAAAATTGAAATGGTAAAGAGGGAAGACATAAGAAAGAAAATAGAATAAAAATACAAAAAAGTTGTAATATTTAAAATTAATATTAAAAAATTCATTTATAAAGTTAGCAAATGGTATCTGAAATGATATAAGAAAACATGAGAGGAAAAAGACACTATAAATAAAAAAATATGGATTAAATTTTTAATTCTTTTCAGATATAAATAGAAAAATATAATCAGATTAATTGATCTCAAAAGTAACGTCAATAAAAAAATTAGATGTAGCTTTAATGTTATTATTATTAAAAAGGATGAGAGAGAAAATAAAAAAATCAGAAAAATCACAAAAAATGGATGAATGGTGAGAGGAGAGCATGCTTTTAATGAGCGGAGATCATGCTTTGAAGTTTGAAGTCTAAATTTTAGTTATATATAGATTCATTATTGATTGTAACTAAATTACTGATAATTATGATTATTTTCATTTACTTATGAAGTATGCCTTAGTTTTACTTTCACCACTAAACTAAGAAATTAGCTAGCTAACCCTCTTTAACTATTGAAATATTTTAGTCATACTTTTACCATTTTATTATCATTCAGTAGTTGGATAAATAAATAAATTAAAAAACTGACGATGGATTATAGTGGATAATTTTTTTTATAGTTTAGGGGGGAGAGAGAGAGAGAGAGAGAGAGAGAGAGAGAGAGAGAGAGATATATATATATATATATATATATATTTGATGTTTTGGAATTAATATTAAAAACTTCTCATTTCCAAATGAACAATTGGTACCTAAAATGGTACGACAGATAATATGGAAGACAAAAAGATACTATAAAGTAATATATATTTTTTAATTCCTTATAAATAAGATGAAATAGATTAATAGATTTGGAATTTTATATCATTAAATAGATTAGACGTGACTCTAATGTTCTTAATATTAAAGAAAAAAGCATTGGAGAAAATAAGAAATTCACAAAAAAATTAAAAAATAACGGTAAAATATATATGCAACGCTTTATATTACATTGCGACCCAATTTTACTCACATTTAAGTATAAATATACTAATGTGGGTCTGCACTAATGGGCTCCCACCAACAAGCTTGTATGAAATCTGAAGAGGAATGAGTTGCTCTATTCTTTGCCCTCAAAAAATAATATTTCAAATTAATATTAAAAAATATTCTCATTTGCAAATGAGAAATTAATATTTAAAATGGCATGTAAAGAAAAGAACACTATGAAAAAAATATATTTTTTTAACTTTTAAATGTAAATAAAAATTAAAATGTTAAAGAGAGAAACATTAGAAAGAAAATAGAAAAAAACACAAAAAAGTTGTAATATTTAAAATTAATATTAAAAAATTCATTTATAAAGTTAGCAATTGGTATCTGAAATGATATAAGAAAACATGAGAGGAAAATAGACACTATATTAATAAAAATATACGGATTTATATAAATTTTAAATTCTTTTCAGATATAAATAAAACAATATAATCAGATTAATTGATCTCAAAAGTAACGTCAATAAAAATTAGATGTGGCTTTAATGTTATTATTATTAAAAAGGATGAGAGAGAAAATAAAAAAATCACAAAAAATGGATAATTTGTGAGAGGAAGCATGGTTTGAATGAGATGCTACTTTGAATTATGCCTTGACCATTTGATTAGTCAATAAAAAATTACAGAATAAATATAGAAAAATGAAACAAGACTGAGATGACTAAAATGTCCAATAGATAAAATACTAAAGATAAATAACTAAGGAGTCTACATGTCTCTCAACAACAAGGAGCGCAATATCTTAACTGGTAATCATACAACTCAATAAACTGAAAATAGAGTGACCTAATGATAAAAGAGACTCAAAGACCCATCCATATACAGATAGTATCCATCATGAGCGTCAGCCGTCGCACACACCACCAGCATAAAGGATCCACTACAAGCTAATTACATATGAAATTCAACACAAGAGGAACGATATCCCATGAGCATAAAACACTTAGTATGTAAGACAACAAGTACATAAGACAAGTGATAGAATCAACATGAAGATAGATATTAAGATGACATAAAATCAAGCTTAACAATAGTCATAATGATAGACAACAAAATCTAAGCATGCGGCAATATAAAGTCATACTTCCTGGGACAACATCAGGAGTTCATACCTACCATCTACATGGAAATAATATCAAGAAAGTCATTCGTATCCTGAGACAGCATTAGGAATACATCTACCCTGGAACAATATTAGGGAATAATAATATCCTAAAACAACATCAGGATTGTATCTTATGTCCTGGAACAACATCAAAACATAGATAGAGTAAACCCTATCTTGAAACAACATCATGATTATAGAATTGCATTGGAACAACATCAGGACATAAATAAGATACAAGATCCATGTATTAATGTAAGTGCTTTAATATGAGTCACTTTAGCAATCTTAGATTTTATTCAATTAATGTGTTCAAATGACTTTGGAATAATTTAATTAGTCGCTCATGAGTCTTCCAAGTACGTCGATTATCAGTGGTGGTGCACTAATCACGGTCAATGCCCTAAAAGAGGAGGATGCACATGATCCTCTTTGTTGAGCAGTGGGAGCTAGCTGAACAACAATGACCAGGTAGTAACCACACAATCTGACCTATATAATTAACACTACGGCTCCAAACAATGGTCGGCGTCCTATTGTGCTATTAATTTTGCACCTTTACCTCAACAAAGACCTTAGGCTTTCTCTAAAATTTAACCTATTTAGAATCAAATCAAGAACTAGAGTTTCTGCCTAATGGGTCTAGGACGGGGCCGTGTGATCATAAAATGGTCTGTGTCCTATAAGGTCAACATGGGCCACATTAGGGTGATGCTGGTCGTGTGGTGTCTACTGTCTAGGGTTTCCGCAGCCACCACGCCCTTGTTCGTTCCGCATGCGTTCTACGTCGTGCTCCACTTTAGTGTCCGCTGGCCGCGCACTGTGTTTGTCCACCGCGCTCTGCTCCCGTCCAACATGCTCCGTGTCCACCCTCATGGTTTGCGTCGTCTGGTCGTGTCCTCGAGATTCAACAAGGGTTGCACCAGGGTGGCGCGGAGCGAGTTTTCTAGGGTTTTGCGTCGCCACTCGTTTGCTACGCATCGTCCTTCTACTTTGCGTGCTCAGCATCGCGCCGTGCCGTCCGTTGCGCCCAGCGCCGCTGCAGCGCTCACCGTGCTGCCATTGTTCCATATCGTGTCGCCTGCCGTTGTCCTGCGCACACTGCGTTGTCCGCCATGGGCTATGTCCACACTGCCGCGCACCGCGTTCGCCTGGCACTCCACGCGTCTGAAAGACACGAACCACATGCGAGGGACATGGTCCATGTGACCTCGTGTCTCTAGGGTTTCACTGCGCCGACACGCGTCCAGTCGATGCGTGTTCTAGAGTTCTCACGACCGCCGTGTCGTGCATTGAATCCGCATGACGCGGTCCGCGTCAAATCTACGCAGGTCATGTCGGGTCGTCTTTCCTAGTCTCGGCCGTCAGACGTTGTCGCTAGGTTTCAAGAATGTTTTCGGTGGTTCTCGGATCCGATCACAATTATTTAATAGGAAAAAAATTCCTCTTCCAATGCCCTCTCAAATATAAAACAAATCTCTAAAAGAATAAGAGAAAAATCTAAGAAACATGCAAGGTTCATCATAACATCTTATGTATAAGGAATCCGCCTCGACACATATCTTCGAGTTTGTCGAAGTTTGTCATAATCTTTCGGGAACGTCCTCTTCGGTGTTTTCTCTTGTTGAGATGGAGGATCTTCCTCTCCTAAGCCGAATAAAATTTAAGGGATGAGAGAAGGATCGAAGAAGAAGTATGAACATGGGAGAGAGGAAGAAGAATCTTTCTTACCTAGGTCCGGCCATAAAATTTCAGAATAATAAAAATCTGTGACACACTCCTAGGTGGTATTTATAATACAAGAGTCCAGGTTTATTGGACAACCACTAAATCTTTCAGATTTAAATAAATTTTGAAATTTAAAATAATTAGGATTCTGATTTTTATTTCCTAGTTATGAAGATATCTTTGAGGAGATATAGTATGAGGAGATTTGAATTTGAATTCGGTTGTGGAAATAATTTTCAAATTGAAAATTTTGGGGAGTTACATCATGCTTTGAAGTTTGAAGTCTAAATTTTAATTATATATAGATTCATTATTGGTTGTAACTAAATTACTTATGAAGTATGCCTTAGTTTTACTTTCATCACTAAACTAAGAAACTAGCTAGTTAACCCACATTAACCATTGAAATATTTTAATCACACTTTTACCATTTTTCTATCATTTGGTAGGTATGAATGTAATTGGATAAATAAAGAAGTTAAAAACTGATGATGGACCCTGTCAATTCAGTTGTTATTCACATGTATTGCAGCTTCTTTCCTTTTGTTAAACCTCTGATCTGACCATGTGAAAGGCAAATTTTTGTAGTGCTCCTTAAAGCAGTCAAAATAACAATGCTTGCAAAATTCCTGTTTAACAATACTTAGAATTGATATGAGACCTCGTGCTTTTCTCTATCGATTCATCGATAGAGACTGGAAATATAAATGATTGACTAGAGAAACGAAAATAAGATAACTGTTATTAGTGGTAAAAGTGTAAGAATCTTAAACACATTTACAACTAATAACTTGTTCATTCGAGGGGACAAATCTCCATAGTCTATGTGAGTGGACCAAACTCCAATTACGATGATCATAAATAAATTTTCAAAGGCTGCCTAAACCTATAACTCATCCATGTATTTATAAGAAGTATGAGTTAGTTACTATAACTATATTAAAACTACCATAGACTAATAAAACATTACAACTACTCACTATTTTGTTAACCAACACACTAACTAATACAAAGTGGAATCATATCAGTACACCCCTCCTAAAATTTTGCATTGTCCTTAAGGCAAAGAGAAGAGAATTGGTGTGATTGATAATTTTCTGCAAGTTTTGTTGACTTCTTCAAACTTAGGAAACTCCATATGGTGTGAAGATGTTGAAGAGGATGTTTGGACCACTTTGAACTTTCCTCTTGGATGTGTATGAAAGTTGATTTCTCTTGAAATTATTTTTTTGTGTGCTTTCAATTATGTCGCATCTGCATTTGAAGAACTATGTTGAAGACTGTTGGAAAATTATATCAAAGGGATACAAAGTTGTGTAAGGATCTTTGCTGCTCTGATACCATTGATAGAGGCTGGAAATATAAACGAGAATAACTAGAGAAATAAGACTAAGATAAATATTATTAGTAGTAAAAGTGCAAGAATCTTAAACACTATTACAACTAATAATTTGTCTATTCGAGATGACAAATCTCCATAGACCGTGTAGAATAGACCAAACTCCAATTACAATGATCATAAATAAAATTTCAAAGGATGCCTAAACCTATAACTCATCCATGTATTTATAACATGTATGAGTTAGTTACTATAACTATACTAAAACTACTATAGACTAATAAAACATTGACTACTCACTATTTTCTTAACCAACACACTAACTAATACAAAGTGGAATCATATCATTCATACTTTTTATTCATCTGACTTGTTTATATTATCCTAAAGTATCATCTTATCTCTGTCATGCCAAATCATAATTGTACAAATGTATACATGGATCCGAGAAAAAATCACTATTGGGATAAACCATCATTTCTGTTACCGTAATTTATTTCTGAAAACATGACAAATAAACTGGCAAACACCTAATTTAACAAAGAAAATAATGAAAATGTGATTGTAAATTTACTATTATTGTGAGTCTGATACACTTGATGAACACTTGATGAGCTAATAGAACGATATCAGATTTGATTACTGATAGAACACAATGACGTCATATGATTTATGTAGGCGATCCCACCTAATGGGACAAAATTTGTTGTTGTTGTGAGCCTCATACACGTAAGAAATTTGAAAAGTAAACGGTGGACTGGGAATCGTATCAATACAAATCAAATTTGATATCAGGTTTTTTAAGTTTAGGAAAATTATTTTAAAGAGAACTCTGACTTTTTTTCTTAATTTATGATTAGAAACTTTTCTTCAATGAAAAAAAAATCATAAATATAGCTATATATTATATATAATACTTTGATAAAATATTCTTTCTTAAAGACTCGTATTGTTTGTCATTCATGTATATGATAATTTGTTTATTTATTAAAACATATATTTATACAATTAAATATACAAAATAACATTCTCTATATTCCTAAGAAAAAAGGAACTCTTAAGAAAGTAAAAGTGATTCATTTTGAAATGTTTTGTAGGTGAACTGAAATATACATATGGAAGAGAATAGACACTAAAATATAACAAAGGAAATGTGGGACATGATTCCATTTTCTCAAGTTCTGAAAAATGTAGCAATATTGTTTTAAAAGTGTGGACGCATCAATTGTAATATTTATAGACCTTTCAAATTCAAACAATAAACATTTGAAATTTGATATGACCTTTCAAATTCAAGCAACAAAATATAAAAAAAATAAAAAATGAGAAAGTAGAAGAGAAAAAAAATGAAAGAAGGAGAAATGTGCCTGGAACTCCGCTTAACATGGAAATATATTAACGTTTTTAATATATATATATATATATATGATTTGGTATTAATATTAAAAGTTTCTCATTTCCAAATGAACAATTGGTACCTAAAATGGTACGACAGATAATATGGAAGACAAAAAGATACTATATAGTAATATATAGCTTTTTAATTCCTTATAAATAAGATGAAATAGATTAATAGATTTCAAATTTTATATCATTAAACAGATTAGACGTGACTCTAATGTTCTTAATATTAAAGAAGAAAACATGAGAGAAAATAAGAAATTCACAAAAAATAGTATCTGAAATTAATATTAAAAATATTCTCATTTGCAAATGAGAAATTGATATTTAAAATGGTATGTAAAAGAAAAAAACACTATAAATAAATTATTATTATTATTATTTTTAAATGTAAATAAAAATTGAAATGGTAAAGAGGGAAGACATAAGAAAGAAAATAGAATAAAAATACAAAAAAGTTGTAATATTTAAAATTAATATTAAAAAATTCATTTATAAAGTTAGCAAATGGTATCTGAAATGATATAAGAAAACATGAGAGGAAAAAGACACTATAAATAAAAAAATATGGATTAAATTTTTAATTCTTTTCAGATATAAATAGAAAAATATAATCAGATTAATTGATCTCAAAAGTAACGTCAATAAAAAAATTAGATGTAGCTTTAATGTTATTATTATTAAAAAGGATGAGAGAGAAAATAAAAAAATCAGAAAAATCACAAAAAATGGATGAATGGTGAGAGGAGAGCATGCTTTTAATGAGCGGAGATCATGCTTTGAAGTTTGAAGTCTAAATTTTAGTTATATATAGATTCATTATTGATTGTAACTAAATTACTGATAATTATGATTATTTTCATTTACTTATGAAGTATGCCTTAGTTTTACTTTCACCACTAAACTAAGAAATTAGCTAGCTAACCCTCTTTAACTATTGAAATATTTTAGTCATACTTTTACCATTTTATTATCATTCAGTAGTTGGATAAATAAATAAATTAAAAAACTGACGATGGATTATAGTGGATAATTTTTTTTATAGTTTAGGGGGGAGAGAGAGAGAGAGAGAGAGAGAGAGAGAGAGAGAGAGAGAGCTGGAGTATATAAGTGAAAATGGAAATAACTTAAGAGTTTAGGTAGACCAATGTATATAATCCTAATTATTATTCAAAAACTTTATTCGTGTCAACATGATTACTCATCGAAGATGCACTTGTGGTTTAATGATATGTTTGAGATCATATAAGTTTGCTCCTTAATTAGTGTTTAGATAAGAATATTAGTTAGGTTTTCAGCATCTTTATGTAATATACACCTTCTAGAACTCATTATTGTGGCAAAAGCCACCAAAATATATGACTTCACAATGTCCAACTAACCAAACAAAGTATAATATTCAATTGGAACACATAACTATCTTATGAGCATCTTCAAAATAATAAATAATAACACATTGATTTGGACTTGTATTAGGTTCCGGTGCCAGATTTGGATTATACTGAGGACACTACCTGACTCCAACCTGTTGATGACAATGCCACAAATATTTGAATTGATAACTTTATATTAAAAAATAAAGTTAACGGAGGTGTATAACAATTTGTTATGTGGTGCATGATTAGACCATTAATTTAAAAATTAATGGCCTAGATCTTATCTAATTAAAATTTTGGATCATTAATTAAATATGATCTGAATCATTAATTTTTAAATTAATAGTTCATATCATGCATCACATTGGGTGCACTGTGAAATATTATGCACCTCTATTTTTTCCCTTAAAAAATATAAGATTAGACTTTATTTATATTATCTCCACCACTAACTCCTGACAAAAAGACAAGTTTGCTTAGCATCTACAGGATGCCGCATCCAGATTTGCTTACTGGCATCCATAGCTCATTGTTTTTCTTCATGATTAATGGAAAAAAAAGGAGGCTATGATGGAATTAAAAGTAGACAAAAAAGGGTTTGAAACTAGCCAAATTTTGATTATTATGCTACCACTTTGCTGATTTCTTTGTCATTGATGTGCACTTTTTTTTTTGTTTTTATGAGTGGCCACTGATTTAGAGCGCTGTTAGTTTATTTAATTAATAGATAAAGTATTCAAAATTATAATCAAGTTTGATTAAATGGGTGACCACTCATTTATTTTGTTTTTATGGGTGGCCTTTTTTGCTAAGCGTTTCATGCGAGTAGCAAGAGAGCGTTTTGCCTAAAATACTCATTTGCGATTATCGTTATGTATTTTAAGTTAAAAAATTGAAAGTTAGTAACTCTGAATTTAAGTTATAGAATCATTAATTTGATCAGAAGAATATCATTGTATTCTTTATCTCGATTTCGAATTAGTTAGAATAGAAAAATTATCCATTTTTTTAGTAGCAATAGTTTTCAAAATTTATTTGATTTACATGAAAATGAGCGAAGAGAGAAAAGAAAAAAAAGAAGAATAAATTTTTTTGAGAATATTTTTTTAATTATTTTTATTTTTTAACATTCAAATTTTTTTAGTTTCAATATACAATTTTGTTTAGTTTCAAATTTTTGTTTATTAGATTAAACTGATATTTTTAATAATATTTTCTTTACATATAAAAAAATTGGAACTCTTCTCATATGGATTTATTTTGTAATATAAATCTTGTTCACGCCAAGTGGATGGATGCATTTAATTGCTCCCTGTTGCCAATATGAAATGTGAATTTTACCATGGTTTAATTTATTTTTTTAACCTGTAAATACTATCATAATATAAATACAGCACCGTGATAATGACTTAATGTCGATTAAAAAAATATTTTTTTTAACTCGAAACATGAATATAGTGATATAAAAGGTTAATAAATCGTCTCTAGATTGAAAAATCGAAAGTTAATAATTCGAGTTTTAAAATTGATCAAAGAGATATCTCATTCTACTCTTTATCTCAATTCTAAATTAATCAAATGATAATAACTTTGAATACTTTAGTACTTATTAAGATTCAAAAACACTTATTAAACCTTTTATAAATAAATATCTATATATATATTTATAAAAATTCAGAAATTTTATATAAGTTAGAAACATTCAAAATATAATTATTAATTTATAATGGATTTAATTAGATATAATTCCACCGAAGACGTTAGGTCTTTTATTTTATCTTTTGTCTTTACACCATCAATATTGGTTGATATAAAAGTTTATAAAGTAGCAGTTAAGTCACATTTTTTTATTTGCTTGCCAAAATGAGCTCATCATGTAATTTAATAATTATGTCGAACATAATTAGGAAACGAAACATTATTGTGTCCACATTGTATGCAACATTTTTTTTGGTAAATTTTATACTAATTTAATATTTAGATAAAAATAATTAAATAAATTTTTATTAAATTAATAATTTTAGAATTGAAATTTGAGACTATTAATTTTCGATAATATTTTTTTTTTCACAGGTTCGGGCATTCCATGGAACACCTGGTGGAGCCCGGATCGTGCTGCACTTGGACTCCTCTCCACATCTCTCATCTATTTTATTTTTAGTGTCCAGCACTACTTGCCGTGATATATTCTTATTTTAACCAGAAATTTTCACATAATTGATATTGATATTGATATCTTTTAATTAGCTTCAGAAATTAAGTGTATAATTATTAATAAGTGCTGAGATTTGAGCTGTGAGGTTGAAAGAAGAGTACGAATTGAATTAATTAAGTGTTAATAATTTTAAATATTAGAAAAATTAAATATGAAATTATCAATTTCTTTTAAATTTAATTATTTTTTCATGTTTTCTCATCAACATATATTAGAACTCCAAATTTGATCCTGTGAGCAATAATATAAGGTTTTTCTATCCTTTTTTTTTAATTTCAATAAAAATACAAAAATAGTAAATGAAAAAAAAGATCGTTCCTCTCTCTCTCTCTCTCTCTCTCTCTCTCTCTGGGCCTCGGACTCTGGCTCCCGCCCTCGCACCGAAAAGCCATCGGCGTCCTCCTCATTCCTCCGCAGCGGCGCCGGCGGCCGGCCGTTCTCTGGCCTCTCGTCGTCCCTGATCCTGCGGTTCCCTCCTAACTTCGTCCGGCAGCTGAGCACCAAGGCGCGACGCAACTGCAGCAACATCGGCGTCGCGCAGATCGTAGCGGCCTCGTGGTCGAACCCCTCCCCGGCGTTCGAGCCTCCCCGCTCCTCCGCGGCCTCCGTCCCCGAGGTCGCGGCGGAGGACGCCGCCCCGGTCGCCGCGCCACTCATTGGCTTAGGCGCCGGGTTAGATAGCAGTAGGTTCGTTGGATCGCCAGTTCCGGTCGCGGCGCCGGAAGTGACGAAGGCCTCCGCGGTTACAGCCGCCGAGAAGGCCGCAGCGACATTGAAGTCTGATGGAAGTCTCGCAGTTCATGCTGGTAAGGACCTCGCTTTTTTCTTTTTTACAGACTTGAATCTTTGACGATGAAAGCGGATTTCTATGTTAAAAAAGAGTTTTTTATTCATGAATCTGTCTGTTCCATGGAAAAGATATCAGGTTTTCAAGACTAAACGCGCTCTATTGTCTACAATTTTTCTCGTCTCTTACTCCAAAGTGTAAGATTTGGAGACTAGACAACATTAATATCTGAAAACATATGATCTCATAACATGAACAAACGATCTGGTATTGTTTGCAGTGTCTCAAATGTTTTTGCTATTCGATCTGCAGGAGAGAGATTTGGACGTGGCATAATCTCAGATTCCATTACCACCCCAGTTGTTAATACCTCTGCCTACTGGTTCCGCAACTCGGATGAGCTGATTGATTTCAAGGTATCTTCTTATTGAGTATTGATTATGATAGCTTACATTTCCATTCTCTATCATGTTAATGTCTTCGGATGTCATATATGTTTCTACAGGAGAACAGGCATGCTAGTTTCGAGTATGGTCGCTACGGCAACCCAACTACTCAGGCACTGGAGGAGAAGATGAGGTAGGGTATTCTTTCTCATGCATATTGGATAGGTTCCTGTTTTTGAGATTCTTGAACTTTATTAAGACTACTTTGCTGAAGCAGTGCCCTAGAGAGAGCTGAGTCCACTGTGTTTGTATCATCTGGCATGTATGCCAGCGTGGCTATGTTTACTGCACTTGTCCCTGCTGGTGGACATATTGTGACTACTACAGATTGTTATCGAAAGACTAGAATGTTCATCCAGAATGAACTTCCGAAAATGGGGATTTCGGTAATTTTAAAGATTCTTTCTTTTGACATTTGCTTTGTACCTTTGAGCTTGATATATTTTCGTGGTTGTATTTCAAACATCTTCCCTTTTCGTTTGCTATGTTTCCTATTGGTACCAAGGGTAAAAATGTAGAATGAACATTCTGATAGAAGTTTGATTGTTGGATTTTTGTACAATAGTGATAAGGAGCATTCTGATAGAAGTTTATTGTTGTGATCCAAAACATGCAAATACCTCCATACAGTAAGGATTTCTTAATTTTACATTTATATATTTACACAGTTTGCTACTAGTATAAATTTGTAGTATTTGAAAAATGAAATACTTAGTAGTAGATTCAAATTTCTTATTTTTTCCATCTTATCTCAAACGATGACAGTAAATATCATGCGCAAGCTTTTCCATCTTGTCAATATTTCTAGACATTTATCTTTCCTTCGTAGCTCCTGTAACTCCAGTAAGTATTTGGTTGCTTAACAAAAGCATCTGGGTTAGATTCATCATTTTTTGTTACTCATGTGCCTTGATCTTTGATAAATAACTGCACGCTATATATGATGCAAAATAAGGTTGGAAGGCCACACATGCACACATTGCTAATTAATTTTCACCTCACGGTGCCCTAAGAAAAAGATTCACCTCACAATGTCAAATAAGGTTAGTTTCATCATTGTTGTTACTTATGCGCCTTAAACTTTGACAAATGAGAGTGCTTTTAATATTCTCCATTCTTCTAGATAATGATATGTAGCTGGTCTTTAAGGAAATTTCATGTCCTATACTTGGATCCATGCCTGTACAATCAACTTGGAACAAAATCACATCTGCAGGAAAGACTAACTGGGGAAGCAGAAACTGAGCAGAGGGTTAAGAGATCCACATTTATTCATGGACGTTAGTTAAATAGGACTAATTCTCCTCACAAATTCTCTTGCATGTGGTTTTTATGCATCGGGATACAAAATTATTCTCCTCCTTGAGCTAGTTTAATATCATTTCATATCAAAAGATTAATGTGGCCAAGCAATGTGATCCATTGATAATAGAAATGCTGGCATTTTATAATAGCTATTACTTTGTAGTGCCGTGAATTAAATTGGATAACTCTACATAGGGCATCTATATTGTTTGCTTTTTGCTTCATATTCAAATTTGTTGGTGTTATTGACATTAGCATTTTCTATAATTGTATTCATTGTGATTTTCTGTGATCCATGATTGCAGGCCACCGTAATTGATCCTGCTGATATGGATGCTTTAAGGCATGCACTAGATCAGCATAATGTAAGCGAATAATGCTCTTGATTTGTTTTTTTTATAGTGTACTCTGGATTACTATTACCTAGTATTTTATATTGCATTTCCATACTCTTGCTGTTGCTAATCAACTTCCTTCTCGTTAGGTATCTGTATTCTTCACGGAATCACCAACTAATCCATTCCTCCGATGTGTTGATATCGAGTTAGTTTCGGAACTTTGCCACAAGAAAGGAGCCTTGGTATGCATTGATGGTACTTTTGCCTCTCCTGTTAACCAGAAGGCATTACCATTGGGTGCTGATCTAGTTTTGCATTCTGCTACAAAGTTCATTGGGGGTCACAATGACGTGAGTGAAAAACTAAAATTGAAGTGTTCTCCTTATTTTGTTTTGACATATACTTAGAGTTGCTTCCTTCAGGTGCTTGGTGGTTGCATCAGTGGTTCAAAAGAGCTAATCTCCAAAATTCGTTTGTATCATCATGTTGTTGGTGGTGTTCTAAATCCTGTAAGTATTATCTTTTTCTTTTCCCTATTTAATATATGTGAGCAATTCATAGTTAGATTTTCAAATAAGTATATTTGGTGAAAATTTTGCCAGTCATCAGTTTTGGCTATCATGATCATTGATTTCAACTGTTTTCTTCTATATGTAAATCTTATAAGGAGGCATTTCATTCCAACATGCACATGTTTTTAAAATGTTTTACTCATTTGATTGGCTCATTTTTTTCAGAATGCCGCATATATGATCCTCCGAGGCATGAAGACTCTCCATCTTCGTGTACAGAATCAGAATAATACTGCACTAAGGATGGCCCATTTTTTAGAGGAACATCCAAAGGTATGTCGATGAATTTCGTCATTTCCTTTTATTGGGGATCGATATTTATGCTATGCTAAGATCGTTGGCATGTAAATGTGCTTATCCACTGGATTAGAATGCAATAGTTTTACTTGAGTCGCTTTTCTATGATGTTCCATCTTGTAGAAAGTCTTTAGGTGCACGACTTTTGATGCCATTTTATGTATATGCAAAGTTTAAGCTCTCAGTTTACTTGATGATTTCCGATCTGGCTCTTGTAGGAGTGCTCTGATATGTGCACCAATACAGCTTGCAGAAGCACTACATTATTGTACTATTTATAAGTTTATTTTCATTGATAGAGAACTGACAACAGATTTTTCCAGATTACTCATGTCTATTATCCTGGATTGCCAAGTCATCCGGAGCATCATATTGCCAAGCGCCAAATGACTGGTTTTGGTGGCGTGGTCAGTTTTGAGGTGAGGACTGACAATGTTTGCTATTGTTTGTCTCACAATCATGAGCATTATTATTGTTTAAACACTATTGGTTGGTATTGCAGGTAGCTGGGGACTTGCATACCACTAAGCTGTTTGTTGATTCTTTGAAGATACCTTACCTTGCTCCCTCTTTTGGAGGCTGTGAGAGTATAGTAGACCAACCTGCCATCATGTCTTACTGGTATAATTCATCTCTTGATTATTTTTTCTGTAAATAATTGGTCTGTTAATCTGTTATCCATATTGGCATCAAAATGTGGAGAAGTATCTTTCTGGTGCATGTTGCCAAGTTCTCTTTTTGAACTAAAGTACTGGAATATACAATATTGATTTATTTATTAGAATCCCTAGTGGCTTCAACAAACACAAGCTTGAAATGTAATTGGTATTATTTCAATCTTCACAGGGATCTAAGTGGATCAGAAAGGGTGGCCAACTATGGGATCAAGGACAACCTGGTCAGGTTCAGTTTTGGGGTTGAGGACTTTGAGGATCTCAAGGCTGATATTGTACAAGCCCTGGAAAAGGTCTAAGCAAATGTGATCAACTGTACTTGCCAACCTGATGTGCATTTTTTCATGTTTTTCCTTGGTCATGCTTTCTGAACACTATGCAGTTGGGCTATAGTTGTAGCTCACTATCAGCCAGCCATTAGTGCTGCATCTTGTACTATGACATTTTTAAGACTTGGCTGTTGATCTTTCTATTCTCTATTTCTGCCCCCTTTTTATGCTTACCTGATAATGCTACTTCTATAAGTTAGCATTGTATGGAATGATGTGGGCACTGTATACATACCATTAAGGTTCTTAATTAAAACCAATTGGTAGGTCTAAATAGAACAATGCTGTAGTGGCAGCTGGCACCAAAAGTTGTAGCTTTAAAATTCTATTGTATAATCTTTGATGACAGGAATTTAGAAAATTCAGCTCATTATATTTTTTTAAAGGAAGATAATTATCTATTTTTGAAAAGGAACCAGAAACATTCAGATACAAAAGATCTAACAGGTGATAAGATGACTTAACAATCACATCTATTATACTGATATATCACAGATGGATCATTTTTTTTAGGTATCTGCACAGGGCCCTCCGGTCAAATTGGCGACTCCGGAGCTCGAACTCAGAGCTACTAGCTTCCGGTCCCTCAATCACAACAGACGCATATGTGCCAACCGAAGTTGATAGAGATGAACCATTTTTGTAACATCAATTAATGTGAGAGGATATATTGTTATTATATCTGTGTTTGTATTGCTTTCAAAAAGAATGAATATGAATCTTTTTTTAAGAAAGAACTTAGTTAGTTTTTTTTAATTTTTATTTGAAAATCAATTTTTTTATAATTGACACTGGAAGTACAAAAGTGAAAATATTTACTTAATTTTCTTCAAAATGATATTATATATATATATATGTAAATATGCATTTTTTGTTAAAAAAAAGGTTCGCTGAAAATACTTGAATGCATAATCTCACTAATAAAAATTGAACTGATATTTAAGTCGAGGAATGAATCGCTAGACGAATAATGCTCTTGTTCTCGAAACATACATTTTCTTAATTCAATTGAAAAAATAAAAAATAACAAACTTATAAAAATAAAAAATATCATAATCAAGCAACATTGTTCTCAAAACATGCACTTTTTTAATTCAATTGAAAAAACAAAAGGAAAAAAAGTAATAAACTTATAAAAATAAAAAAATATCATAATCAAGCAATCAGCACGAATCTTGAGGTCCACGTGGCGAAACGCGCCACTCGCATCTTGAAGCGTTTCGTTCCGGAAGAAGCCAAAACCCAGACGCCAAAAGGACACCAACGAGTTCACGGGAGCCCTCGACTCGATCCGATCCCGTTTCCGTCTTCTCATCCGATCTCCGATCCCCGCCGGCGACCTCGATTCCGACGACGGCGACGACGATGGGAGCGAGGAGGAGGTCTTCTCAGGTTGTCCGTCGGCTGCTGCTGTTAGCCCTCGCGTTGGTGTCGTTCTGCGCGGCTCCCGTCCGGTCGCTCCGATTCGACCTGCAGTCGGGGAACACGAAGTGCATCGCCGAGGACATCAAGCTCCACGCCATGTCCGTCGGAAAGTACTCCATCGTCAACCCCTCCGACTCAGTTCCCCTCCCCGATTCCCTCAAGATCACCGTTCGAGTAACGCAATCGATTCATTCCCAAACTTTTTTAGCGTAATTTTTTATGGAAAACTTTGGGTGTTCTTTGGAGGATGTGATGAGATTGGTGGTGGTGGATTTAGGTCACGTCGCCGTACGGGAACAATATGCACTTCGCTGACCACGTTGAGTCGGGAAACTTCGCCTTTACATCCAACGAGGCCGGTGACTACTTGACGTGCTTCTGGACGCCCGATCACAAGCCGTCGACGCCGATAACCATCGAGTTCGATTGGAGGTCCGGCGTCGCGGCCAAGGACTGGACGAACGTCGCCAAGAAGGGGCAAGTCGATGTAAGGAAAAATACTTTTTATGCAATTTCTTTAGTTTACACTGAGTTGTTCGGATCTAGTTGGTCCTCATATTTCTTAGCTACGCTCCGTAACTATTTGAGTCTGGTTAAACAAACTTGTTTGATGCCAAAATTTGATAATGTGATATATGATTTGTTCCTGTCGTAATGCATGTTTATTGGAAGTGGAATCCTGTTGAACTTGAAGGATTCAGACTACTCAATTTTATCAAAAAACCTTCCTGTTCTTGAAACTCGACCCTAATTCTCCAAATGTCAAGTTCTCAGCTGCTTGACTTGATCAATTTCTTTTCCAAATTTGTTTTACCGAATGTTCAGTCCTTAAGCAGGATCTAGTTTAATAGAATTGATTAATAAATCCATTGAAGTGGAGTACATGAGGTGATTCCTAATCTGTTTCCATGAAGAACATGTACAGGGAAAAAAAGGGTGGATAGATGGGGATGGGGTGCCTTGAGCTTCACTTGTTCCTTCTTATTTTCATGGTCCATGAGTTAGATATTATTCATACATCTTAGGATGTTTGCAGTTGTAGGTCTGAAATTTTATGTAGATAGTATAGTTTAACCGTGAAAAGTGGTCCAACACGTAATTGATTGTTACATATATCGAGGGAATCTTGTTTGGAATTCCTTAATATCTGTGTCATATAGTATATGCATGTATTTTCATGTTTTTTATCCGATATTTTGAAAATGTGACCTGTTGCAAGCTGATTGGGCAACCTTTGAGCATTACTTAAGTCTTCATCAACTTCTTGTTACGACAAAAAAGTAGGTTCATGTTTATTTACTCGTTCGAAAGTTAAGATAACAGATAACTACTTCATTAAGCTATCTTGTTGCATAAAGAATGGGAAAACAAATCCATTTAGATTAATTGCTTATATTACCGCCTGCAATACTTTCGTGGCATTTGATCGGAGAATAAAACTGCTTGTGCGCTTAGCTTTATTAGTTATTTTATTTCATTAACTAGAACACTAGCAATGTTACAACTTAGTTTTCTTGTGATTTTATGGTTCATCTGATTGTTGGATAATCTACAAGAGTAGAACCTTGATACATTTTGATTTATAAATGTCTTCTCTTTTCTTTTTTTATGCCTTTTGCTTATTTCTTCTGCTAAAAGACCATATCTTTGAGAAAGGTGGAAGACCATTCATAAGCTAGAGTAGACAATATTATTCTTGTGGACTTTTACTCCATTGATCAGCCTTTTATATCTTTAATTATCCATAAGTCAAATATCTGTTATGTTATATTTCTGTTGAATTCCACTGTCTTGAATTTTTGTTGGTGAATATAGATTTTGGAATTTGAAAGCCTGATTTACATAAAGTTCTCTCAGTGGACAATTGAATTTAAAATTTCATTTATTTCTCCTAAAAAAGGTTCATTCATTTGATTTAGGTTATGGAACTGGAGCTGAAGAAGTTGGAGGATACTGTTAAGTCTATCCATGATGAGATGTTTTATCTTCGCGAAAGGTACATGTGCTATTGATTCTATTTCCATTGATCATATTATTTACAGGTTTCATCAGGGTAGAACTTCTGCTTAAGAATCAACTTGTCAGCATTGCACACATTAATCACATCTATAGGACTATCCTACCTGAATAGGCCCACGTCAAGACAACAGCTGTTTAACTTTATAAGGTTCCATATGAAGAGTTTCTGCTGGTGATGTAGCATTGAACTTGTGAATCATGTAAAGCAATGTCACACAAGCATTTGCATTCCTGAATTTTATACATCTCATTTACACTATAAGTGAAATCCACAAACCTCGTTAATATCATTGCAGAAAGTTGACTGGTTGCTCATAGAAAAACTATTTGTTTTTGTGATGATTCAGGGAAGAGCAAATGCAAGACATGAACAGATCAACCAACTCTAAGATGGCTTGGCTGAGTTTCTTGTCACTTGCTGTCTGCTTATCTGTGGCGGGCTTGCAGCTATGGCATCTAAAGACATTTTTCGAGAGGAAGAAGCTACTTTAATTTTAGTTTGATTTTCAATTGCATATTTATGTCGTCGTCCATTAAGTTAGTAGTGATAGAAGATTTCTGATGACATTATAAGTCAATGTAGTAGGTTTGGGAAGAGGATGCATTTTCGTTGCGTGCCATGTAAAATGTTCTCAATCTTGTGGCATATACTTGTATCGACAGTAAACTATAACATCCAAAGTAGACAACACATTTGTCAAGTCGGTAGTGAAGAATTGTATTGGCTTCCTGGTGTTCAAACTCGGCCATACGCCACTCTTCGATTCTGTTTTATCTTTATTTTTGTATGCGGTGGCCATCGTCTTCCTCATATGCCTATCAAGTTTGTAAGCTTATCGAATGTTTCATTTGCTTTCCTATGTAAACATGATATCCAGAAGTTTAGTAGTCATCCTCCAATTAGAATGACTAGTTTTTACTCACTTGTAAAAGACATGTACTAGTATACTTTGGTCCAATTCGATTGAATAAGTTTATGCCTACAAGTTTTTATGCTTTGTAATGAGATTTGTACTTTGAAAATGAGTTTTTCTTTCGGATATCCGCTCGATCTTCGATGTTCAAGATTATTAATATCTGAGTAATTTGGAGTCTTAAAATTGTTAATTGTTAATTTCAAAAATTAAAATTACTTTGACAATTGATTTTTGTCGTTTCTAGAAAAAATTGGATAATGTGCCAATCTTGGTTAATCAAAAGTAGATTTTGACTATTAATTAAAATTTGGATAGTGTGCCAATCTAATTTGATTCTGAAAAATAAGCAAACCAATCTAATTTGGAACTTATTTTTGAAAAGAGCACTTTTATATCCTCCTAATAAAAATTCTCCTAATCCCTCACCATGGCATTCTTTATAACTTTATCAACTTTTGAGGGTATATTAATTATGTGAGTGTTAGGAGGATTTTTAAGAGGATTTTTAGGAGGATTTAGATTTTTCATTTTGAAAAATAAGCGAACAAGCTACTTTGAGATATTATGTAACGCCTCCAGAAGACCACCCCGCCACGTGGCAGAATGTCCTTCCGGGGTCGCTAAGCATCATACATAATCTTGACTTAAATGTTGACTAATAAGACCACACGGAAGAGACTTAAAACTTTAAAAGAAATTCTTTTCATAAAATAATATAAATAAAATATGCAGAAGTCTTACATCAAGTAAATAGTCTCAAAAGTCTAACTAGAACCACTCAATAGAAAGACTAAAGAAAGAGACACTAATAGAACCACTAGACATGTGCAAAGTTAGCCACTACGAGCATCAGTCGCCGTATGCACCACCAGCATTCTGTACTGCAAACTACTCACATGCAGGATCCAATACAGGGAAAAGAAATATCCATGAGCTATGAAGCCCAGTATATAAGGCAATCAATAGATAAGCATGACATGATAAATAAAAGCAATAAGAATAAGCTAATGATAAAATCAAAAAGTCAATTATTTCTTTCTTTAGCTCCCTTACATTTCTTTTCTTTTACTTTCATCATCTTAAGCTTAACATAACATCATCTTACATCTTTC